>PVKP010016147.1:0-48820 GCA_004027715.1 Plecturocebus donacophilus | reverse complement strand
GCTTCATGGAAACTGAACAACTGGCTCTTGAATGTTGACTGGATAAATGATGAAATGAAAGCAGAAGTAAAGATGTTCTCCAACGAGAATGAAGACACAATGTACCAGAATCTCTGGGACACATTTAAAGCAGTGTCTAGAGGAAAATTAATAGCAATAAATGCCCACATGAGAAGAAAGGAAAGATCTAATATTGACACCCTATTGTCAAAATTGAAAGAGCTAGAGGAGAAAGATTAAAAAAAACTCAAAACCTAGCAGAAGACAAGAAATAACTAAGATTAGAGCAGAGCTGAAGGAGATAGAGACAGAAAAAACTCTTCAAAAATCAATAAATCCAGGAGCTGGTTTTTCGAAAATATCAACAATATAGACCACTAGCCAGATTAATAGAAAAGAGAGAATAATCAAATAGATGCAAAAAAATGATAAAGGGAATATCACCACAGATTCCACAGAAATACAAACCATCATCAGTGATGATGCTCTATGCACATGAACTCTATGTGCATAAACACATAGAAACAGCTCTATGCACATAAACTAGTAAACCTGGAAGAAATTGATAAATTCCTGGACACTTGCATCCTCCCAAGCCTAAACCAGGAAGAAGCCAAAGCTCTGAATAGACCAATAACAAGGGCTGAAGTAGAGGCAGCAATTAAAAGCCTACCATCCAAAAAAAGCCCAGGTCCAGATGGGTTCACAGCCGAGTTCCACCAGACATACAAAGAGGAGCTGGTACCATTCCTTCTGAAACTATTCCAAACAATCCAAAAAGAGGGAATCCTTCCCAAATCATTTTATGAGACCGACATCATCCTGATACCAAAACCTGGCAGAGACTCAGCAAGAAAAGAAAACTTCAGGCCAATATGCATGATGAACATAGGTGCAAAAATCTTCAATAAAATACTGGCAAACCAATTACAACTGCACATCAAAAAGCTTATCGAACATGATAAAGAAGGTTTCATCCTGGGCATGCAAGGCCGGTTCAACATACGCAAGTCTGTAATCGTAATTCACCACATAAACAAAACCAAGGACAAAAATCACATGATTATCTCAATTGATGCAGAGAAGGCCTTTGACAAAATTCAATAGCCCTTTATGCTAAAAACTCTCAATAAACTAGGTATTGATGGAACGTATCTCAAAATAATAAAAGCTATTTACAACAAACCAACAGCCAACATCATACTAAATGGGCAAAAGCTAGAAGCATTCCCTTTGACATCTGGCACTAGACAAGGATGCCCTCTCTCACCACTCCTATTCAATATAGTATTGGAAGTTCTAGCCAGAGCAATCAGACAAGAAAAAGAAATAAAGGGTATTCAAATAGGAAAGGAGCAAGTCAGATTGTTTCTATTTGCAGATCACATGATTGTATAGTGACAAGACCCCATCGTCTCAGCCCAAAATCTCCTGAAACTGATAAGCAACTTCAGCAAAGTCTCAGGCCACAAAATCAATGTACAAAAATCACAAGCATTCCTATACACCAATAACAGACTTAAAGAGAGCCAAATCAAGAATGAACTGCCATTCACAATTGCTACAAAGAGAATAAAATACCTAGGAATACAACTAACAAGGAACGTAAAGGACCTCTTCAGGGAGAACTACAAACCACTGCTCAATGAAATAAGAGGAGACACAAATAGATGGAGAAACATTCTATGTTCATGGTTAGGAAGAATCAATATCATGAAAATGGCCATACTGCCCAAAATAATTTACAGATTCAATGCTATCCCCATCAAGCTACCAATGACCTTCTTCACAGAACTGGAAAAAACCACCTTAAATTTCATATGGAACCAAAAGAGAGCCCGCATAGCCAAGTCAATTCTAAGCAAAAAGAACGAAGTGGGAGGCATCACACTACTGGACTTCAAACTATACTACAAGGCTACAGTAATCAAAACAGCATGGTACTGGTACCAAAACAGAGATATAGACCAATGGAACAGAACAGAGGCCTCGGTGGCAACACCACACATCTACAACCATCTGATCTTTGACAAACCTGACAAAAACAAGCAATGGGGAAAGGATTCCCTGTTTAATAAATGATGTTGGGAAAACTGGCTAGCCATGTGCAGAAAGCAGAAACTGGACCCCTTCCTGACACCTTACACTAAAATTAACTCCAGATGGATTGAAGACTTAAACATAAGACCTAACACCATAAAAACCCTAGAGGAAAACCTAGGCAAAACCATTCTGGACATAGGTATAGGTAAGGACTTCATGACCAAAACACTAAAAGCATTAGCAACAAAAGCCAAAATAGACAAATGGGACCTAATCAAACTCCACAGCTTCTGCACAGCAAAAGAAACAGTTGTTAGAGTGAATCGGCAACCAATAGAATGGGAAAAAATTTTTGCAGTCTACCCATCTGACAAAGGGCTAATATCCAGAATCTACAAAGAACTAAAACATATTTACAAGAAAAAAATAAATAAGCCCATTCAAAAGTGAGTAAAGGATATGAACAGACACTTTTCAAAAGAAGACATAGATGAGGCCAACAAACATATGAAAAAATGCTCATCATCACTGGTCATTAGAGAAATGCAAATCAAAACTACATCGAGATACTATCTCAGGCCTATTAACATAGCGATCATTAAAAAATCAGGAGACAACAGATGCTGGAGAAGATATGGAAAAATAGGAACACTTTTACACTGTTGGTGGGAGTGTAAATTAGTTCAACCATTGTGGAAGACAGTGTGGCAATTCCTCAAGGACCTAGAAACAGAAATTCCATTTGACCCAGCAATCCCATTACTGGGTATATATCCAAAGGATTATAAATCGTTCTACTATGAGGACACATGCACACGAATGTTCATTCCAGCACTGTTTACAATAGCAAAGACCTGGAACCAACCCAAATGCCCATCAATGATAGACTGGACAGGGAAAATGTGGTACATATACGCCATGGAATACTATGCAGCCGTAAGAAATGATGAGTTTGTGTCCTTTGTAGGGACATGGATGAACCTGGAAACCATCATTCTCAGCAAACTGACGCAAGAACAGAAAATCAAACACCGTATGTTCTCACTCATAGGTGGGTGTTGACCAATGAGAACACATGGACACAGGGAGGGGAGCATCACACACTGGGGTTTGTAGGGGGAAATAGGGGAGGGACAGTGGAGGGTGGGGAGTTGGGGAGAGATAGCATGGGGAGAAATGCCAGATATAGGTGATGGGGAGGAAGAAATCACACTGCCATGTGTGTACCTATGCAACTGTCTTGCATGTTCTTCACATGTACCCCGAAACTTAAAATGCAATAAAAAATATGCTTTCAGTAGGGACTCTAAAGTAGGTGAATGAATAGGAAATGTTAAAAAATACCATTAACTCGAATACCTGAGAGATAGTCTGGAAAGCTTCATCTCATCTAGTCTGTTGTGGTAACAAATGTTGGAGTTAGTCATGAGTTAGAAGAAAGGGACATGGGACATAAAATAAGACCCCCCTACATTCTCTAAAAATTTCCTAAGGAACTTGGAATCTGCATTGGCAAATGTCAAGTGAAAAATAGTAAAGAGTTTTTTTTTTAGTGATTGAAAAAGATAATTTTAGTTCCAAATTTAGAATTCCCATTTTCTTAATATTCTCTCTATTCACCTTCTTAGGTTCCAGTCCTTTTGCTGAAAGTACTTGGTCTAATTCTACACCACAGGTTTAGATTTAAAAAAAATTACATAAGGCCATAAAATAATCCTACTGCCCTGAAATGATTAGTGTGCAGGAGATCCAGCACAAAATGATTTGAATAGTTCAAAGGAATTATAGCTTAATATGAGCATAGTTTTGATTTAGTTTCTTCCATAGATATGCCCTCTGTTCAAGGACCTTATGCTTTTGTAATATATGTGACATCATCAGTACATGTTTATTATAGGACTTTGTGATAAATCCTTTGTGTCACTCCAGGGCTTTTGCAGCTAAAGCCCTAAGTCTTGTTGAGTGTCAAGGAAACTAGTTGCAAAATTGAATCTAACAGCTGTTAATATTCCTATTCACTGAAAAAGTGCATTCTGTTAGCATGAGTCACATAGGATATTTTGTGAAAAAGTGTTTCATGATCACAAACATTTCAGAAATTCCATATGATACTCCACTTCTTGCAAATTTACAATGCTTGCTTCAGTGTATTAAAAGTTAGGAGAAATTCTCTGTGAAATTAACTTTCTCTTTGCTAAGTTTAGAATTTCACAAGTTTATTTGACATAGAACTCTTTTTTGCATCTATTTCTTACTATAATGTGGAATTAATGTTCAATTAAATACCAATGGAAAAAACTCTATTGGTATTTTAATATAATAAGAAAGTATTTGTTGGGAGTATAATACTGCCTCCTTCCTCTCTCTTTCCTGTCTTCCAATTTATTATGAAAAGTCATCTTTATAGCTCTTTAGGTTCATCATGATGGATAAGAAACCTCCTTAGGTCCTGTGGAAGCAACAATAAGACTGTATTTTAGTGAATATTTTATTTAGGAAATGTATAAATGGAGCATTTAAAAATATAAAAGAAGATTTGAAAGATCATCATGAAATGACACCAAAATACATTTAGTATATGCTTTGTTAGTAAATGCTATATTAAATAGTGGCCTGTGATGAAATGAATTGCAGTCATAAGTTCAAAATTCAGAATAATGTAGATGTTAATACCTTGGATACCAGAGTCAGAAAGACCTGGTTTCAAACCACAGCACTCCAGTCTTATTTTTTGCACTGGGACTATTTGTCTAACCTCCTTATTTGCAAAATGTGGCTGAAAATGCCTTATTTATAAATGTGTAAAAATGGTGTGGATGTATTCTAAGTAAAAAACCTTGAGAGAAAAATTATGGAAGTGAAAATATAAAAAAGACAATGAGGCCAGTTGATATTTTACTTAATATAAGCACATTTTACTTTTACATGTGTATAAAACATGTTTTATTATGTTGAAGATATAAGTTGTTTCTACATGCTACTAAACACCCTGATGAAAAATTAAAACAAAATTAACCAATCACTGCTAATTATATAAACAGCCAGATGTTTGACATTGAATAAACATCTGGTTCATGAATTAAGTTTTTTACTTTTCATATGCAAGTTTGGATGATGCTGATTGGTGTATATTTCTGTAAAAATTTTTCTTTTCCAAAGTAACAGGCATGTGACTGGTACAAAATAAATAAGGTCTGGAGCAGGGAAAAAATTCTAATTTTAGGTTAATTTTAATCTCAGAATTAATACTCTTCAATTTCATACCCCATTCAATTAATTGAACACTAAATTTTAATTTTGTGATATACCAAGTCCCACATTAGGCAATATGGACTTAAACAAACAAAGTAATCCTGCCTGATGATACATTATATTAGAAAGAAAACAAATGCCTGCAACAATCAAAAGTTAACATTAGCATTGAAGTAACATCAGAGTGCCACAGGCATACAGCAAGTAGGCTCCTTTGCCCTCTTCTAGCTAGAGGAATTGGGTAGGAGAAGAAATGTCTGGGAAGGTTTCCAAGATGAAGATGATATTGGAGTTGAGTAATATTCATATATAGGTGTAAGCTGAACGGAGGAGGAGAATGGGCATTCAGGGAGCTCGTGGATTTGCCCCTGGAGCTTTAGCTCCACGTGTAGGTTGCTTGAAAGATGAGACAAAAAAGGGAAAATTCTAACTAGCTTTCTCTTATTGTCAGTGGGAGTGATGTGCTTCTGCACAGGATGTCAGGGTAGGAGTGTGGAGGATGGATTGTTTAGGGAGATAGATAAGCAGTAAAAAGAATGATATTCATCTGGGATTATAAAATTCATAGTTAAGAAGAGGACTGGTTGCAGGCAAATAGACAAATGAGCTAAAAGCAATCTGACTTGGTGCTACCAAGAATGGGGAGTGAAGGAGAGTAAAGTTTGCAGATGTCTTTCAGTTTCTGTTGAGTGACAGGTAAGTATTGGCCTCACTTGTGTAAGATAGGAAAGGAGAAAAAAACAACTGTGCGATAAATATGGTGAATTTGGTTTTTGACATCCATGTATGTGAGGTCTACAAGGGAGATATGTAGAAGCTCTCAAAAATAAGTGGTCTGGATTGAAAAACAGATTTTGCAGATGATGAAGTTTAATCAAGAATAAGAAGAAATACTATAAACATTATAAACACTGAATTGAAATTTCACCTATAGGTTTATATAAGCAATAGCCCAGAACACCACTGTGGTGGGCATCTATTCTGAAGTTGATTTATTATAAATTCAACGAACTAATGCCTTTGGATGATCAAAAAATTGGAAATAAAGACTTTTTTATATCCTGGTGTAATCTATGAGCAGTGAAGCCAATGCTGTTTTATGTGTATCTTAGCCAAAACGACATGATTTTGTGGATTACTTTCTAGAAGACCATTTCATTCTCAGTATAAGACTAATGATGTGAGAGATGTTATGTATCCTAGAGTCTATTTGTATATTTAAAGAAAACTATTTTTATTTCAACTTTTTATCTATGAGTCTAAATAGCAGAAATAAATTTAAGTGCCTCTAAAACTGTTGAATAATTCTATGATATGTGGCTTTGGACATAATATCACTTACTTTGTGATAGAAATATTTTGGGTGAGAATCCCAAACATTGAAGTTGTTAATATCGACTATGTCCTATTCATCTTGTGGTGTCTGTAAGTAAAATAATAGTAATAGGGATTGTTATGTGGAACCAGATATTGATACCCATCATCAGGCTATCCATCAGAGTCCATGACTAACTGTCATTTCACTAGATTTATGGAGCCAAGAAGATTTGAGTTTTTCCTAGTGCTTGGGATGAACAAGTAATTCACACCTTTGAATTAGAGATGAAGCTAAATTTCTGAAGAGATCAGGGCTTTGCAGCTTTCCACAGCAAGATCTGAGATATACTCAGAGCTTGAAGACTGGCTCTCCAAAATAACTCAGTCAATACATAGAAAAAAACAATAAAGAAAAATGACTAAAACCTCTGAGAAATTTGGGTTTATGTATAAAAAGAACAATTCAATTACTAATTGGCCTTCCTAAAAGAGACAGAAACCACACAACTTGAAAAACATATTTTAGGATATTGTCGATGAAAATTTCCCCAACCTTGCTAGAGAGGCCAACATTAAAATTTGGGAAATGTGGAGATCCTCTGCAAAATACTACATAAGAAGACCATCCCCTGTATACATAGTCATTAGATTCTCTAAGGTTGAAATGTAAGAAAAAATGTTAAAGGCAGTTGAAGAGAAGGGGCAAGTCACTGAAAAAGGGAACCCCATCTGTCTAACTGTAGAATGGTGAGCAGAAATCTTTCAAGCTACAAGGGATTGAGGGCTGATATTCAGCATTCTTCAAGCAAAAGAATTTTCAGTCAGCAATTTCATTTGCAGCCAAACTAAGCTTCATATATGAAGGAGAAATAAGATTCTTTTCAGATAAGCAAATGCTAAGGGAATTCATTAACACCAAACGTAGCTTACAAGAGATCTTGAAGTGAGTGCTAAGTATGGAAAGGAAACACCATTATTAGCTACTACAAAAACACACTTTAAGTACACAACCACTATAAAGCGGCCGCAGAAACAAGTCTATATAATAAGCAGCTATTAACATGGTGAAAGGATCAAATCCGTGCATGCCAATATTAACCTTGAATATAAATGGGGCTAAATGCCCTAATTAAAAGGCACAGAGGGGCAAGTTGGGTAGAAGCAAAACCCAGCAGTGTGCTGACTTCCAGAGACCCATCTCACATGCAGTGACACCCATAGGCTCAAGTAAGAATGGAGAAAATTCTACCAAGAAAATGGAAACATAAAATGTAGGAGTTCCCATTCTAATTTCAGACAAAACAGATTTTAAACCAACAAATATCAAAAAAGACAAAGAAGGGCATTACATAATAGTAAAGAGCTCAATTGAACAAGAGGACTTAACTATTCTAAATATACATGCACCCAACATAGGAGCAACAGATTCATTTTGAAAGTTCTTAGGACTCTACAAAAAGACTTAGATAACCACACAATAATAGTGGAAGACCTCAACCCTCCACTGACATTATTAGATAGATCACTGAGGAAGGAAACTAACAAAGATATTTGGGACCTGAACTCAACACTTGACCAATTGGACCTAATAGACATCTACAGAACTCTCTAACCAAAAGCAACAGAATATACATTCTTTCCATCTGCACATGGCACATACTATAAAACTGACCACACAACTGGACATAAAACAATCCTCAGCAAATTAAAAAAAATGAAACCATACCAACAATGTTCTCAGAATACAGTGCCATAAAAATAGAAATTATTGCTAAGAAAATCACCCCAAACCAGACAACTACATGAAAATTAAACAACCTTCTCCTGAATAAATTCTGGGTAAATAATAAAATTCAGGCAGAAATCAAGAAATTATTTGAAACTAATGAGAAACAAGTTGCAGCATACCAGAAACTTTGGGACACAGTGGTAGTGAAGATTATAGCATTAAATACCCACATCAAAAAGTTAGAAATATCTCCAATTAACAATTTATCAATTGCAATGAGAGTAACTAGAGTAATGAGAGAAAACCATTCCCAAGGCTAGCAGAGACAACAAATAACTATAAGGAGCGGAATCAAAGGAAACTAAGAATCAAAAAACCATACTAAAGATCAGTGAATCCAGGAGCTGGTTCTCTGAAAGAATTAATAAATAGATCGATGTCCTCTCTTCCTATTTGGATGCCTTTTATTGTTTTCTTTCGCCTGATTGCTTTTGGTGAGACTTCCGTTACTATATTGAATAGAAGTGGTGAGAGAGGATATTCTTATCTTGTTCTGGTTTTCAAGAGGAATGCTTCCAGCTTTTTCCCATTTAGTATTAAGAGTTTTTCATAGATGTGGGTTTTTTCATAGATAACTCTTACTGTTTTGAGGTATGTTCTTTCAATACCTAGTTTGTTGAAGGTTTTTAGCTGGAAAATCTATTGAATTTTATTAAAGCTTTTCTGCATGTATTGAGATAATCATGTGTTCTTTGTCTTTAGTTGGGTTTATGTGATCAGTCACATTTATTGATTTGTGTATGTTAAACTAATCTTGCATCCCAGGCATAAAGCCTGCTTAATCATGGTGAATTAGCTTTTTAATGTTCTCCTGGATTCAGTTTGCTGTATTTTTTGTATCTGTGTTCATTAAGAATATTGGACTGCAGTTTTCTTTTCTTTTTGTGTGTGTCTCTACTAGGGTTTGGTATCAGGATGATGATGGCCTGATAGAATGAGTTAGAGATAATTCTGTCCTCCTTAATTTTTGGAATAGTTTCAGTAGGCATGATAGCAGCTCTTCCTTATACATCTGGTAGCATTAAGCTGTAGAACCATCTTGCCCTGGGCCTTTTCTGTTTGTTAGATTTTGTATTTCTGATTTAATTTCAGAACTTCTTGTTGGTCATTTCGGGGATTCAATCTCTTCCAACTTCAGTCTTGGAAGGGTGTACATGTCCACGTATTGATCCATTTCTTCCAGTTTTTCTAGACTGTGTGCATAGAGATGTTCATAATTGTGTCTTATGTAGTTTTTTTTAATTTCTGCGAGATAAGTGGTAATGTTGCCTTTGTTCTCACTTATAAGTGGGAGCTAAACTTTGAGTACATATGGATACAAAGAAAGAAACAATAAAGACTAAGGCTTGCTTGAGGGTGAAGGGCAGGAGATGGATGAGGATAGAAAAACTACTTATTGGCTACTTATCCCTCATAAATATGCATCCCTCATATATATGTTTATTGCCTAGGTGACAAAATTATCTGTATACCAAAGCCCCGTGACACAAATTTACCTATATAACAAAACTGTGTATGTATCTCTGAACCCAAAATAAACCTTAAAATTAAAGACATGAGATATAATCTTCTATATTATTTCACCTTTTCAGTAAAAGAATCTGGGATATATCTCAGTTTCCTGATAGCCAAGGAATCTTGGTTCTGTTTTACACTGACAGTATATGTTCCTAATCCCAAAATCACTCTTGTCTGTTTTATTGCTTTATCAATATGAAAAAGGAAAATGATATTATTTCATTTATTGAGGGCTAATAGTATGTTTTAATATCCGATAAGGCTAGTTCACTGTCATTGCTTTTATTTTTTTTCTTTCAATGTTTTTCTTTATAGCTTTCTATGATACATAAAATTCATACTAAATGCTTTTGTGTGGGCTTGTAAAATGAGAAAATTTCTTATATATGTACACTGTCATTATAATATCAAATTAATAATTTCTAAGTAGTTTTTAAATATCTAGTTCATACTGAAATATCCTAGATTACTCTGCAGTATTCAGGGTCTACATATCACATTTTGCTGTTTTGCCCCTAAAATCTCTTTAAATCTTGAAGAATTCTTCTGACCACACCCACACCCACACTCACACCCACAACTACACCCACACCCACATTCACAGAGAATATTTTTTTGTGACACAATCTAATGTAGAGAAGTGGGTCAGTAGTTCTCTAGAATATTTCATATTCTGTATTTGCCTTCTTTTTTTCTAGAAGTCTTTGTATATTTATGTTCTATATCAGCTTGTATAGATAAAAATTTCTGCTTCCATCCATGATGGAGTAACAAGAACCAGATTCATTAACCGACCTTGAAACAATAACTTTTACTAAATATATGAAACAACAGATTTCTGATGTTGACCAACAAGCAGCACAAAACAGTAATCCTTGAGACAAGGGATACAAAGTGAGCCCTAGATTTACTCAATCTTTTTTCCTGGAGTGAATTTCCAGGTTGAATTGTAGCTCAGGACAGGGGTATCTGAACAGAGTCTAGCAGTATCTCTGAGTTGAGAAGACAGTAATAAAAGTTTGAGTGGGGGAAGTAAGATGACTAGAATTTGTGGAGCAGAATACCTTAGAGTACAGACCACACACATAGATAGAGGAAGAGAGGCATTTTTGAGGGACGTTTTTAAGTCTTTGGCTCAGTTCAGGTCGGTGTATGTTTGTACCTTTTACCACAAGTAAAAGATACCTGGAAAACCCCAAACAAAATAAAAAGACACACCTGTAAATAACATTTGGCCAGAGACAAAATCAAAAGTAGAAAGTATTTGGGATGGAATGAAATTTAAAAAGAGACAAAATTTTTGGAGTGCGGTTAATACAGTGCCTAAGGAAACTTACAGTGTTAAACACTTTAGGTAGTAAAGAAGAAGATGGGTGTCACATCAGTGACCTAAGTGTCTTTCTTAAGATGTTAGGATCAAAAAAGCCAATTTAACCCAAAATAACTAGGATAAATGAAGTGAAGATAAAAGCAGAAATTTAAAAAATAGAAAAATAAGAAACAGAAAATCAATGACATGGAACACTTTCTTTGAGGATATCAACAAATTTCATAAACCATTAGCCAGACTGAGCAGGGGAAAGGAGCAAAGATGTTACTGATACCAAGCTGAGAGAGGGAACAACACTAAAGATCCCATAGACTTAAAAAGGATGAAAATGGCAATTTATAAACCAACTTTATGCCAACAATTTGAAAACTTAGATTAAATAGAGAAAGTTCCTAAAAGACACAATCTACAAAAATCTCACTCAAAAAGAAATAGATACCCCAAATAGCCCTAGATCTATTAGAATAATTGAATTTTAGTCAAAACATTTCCACACTGAAAAATTCCAGTATATGCATATCAGTATATGAGTTACATATGAGTATATGAATTATACATGAGATACATATATAAGTTATTTAATTTTATTTGTGTATTTCTGGTTGTTTAAACCAAGAATTACAATTGCCCATTAGAAAATTACTTTTGACTATTTTAAGGAGAAAATATAATGTTCTCCTTAGATCTGTTAAATTAAAAAATGAGTTATGCTAATATATTTCTATATATTTATATATCCTTAAAGGCCTGAAATAGATCCTGCTTGCTCTCAATGGATTATTTATTTAAGATTTTGCTGTGTTTATTTTTTTCCAACACTTTAGGATTTTTGCAAAGAATTCATAAAAAGAGAAACATACATAATTCTTAATACAGTTATGTAACTCATTTAACTGTGTTTGTGTGTATATATATTAGTTCAAAAGCCAGGATTGTGTCAGAGTTATTCCCACTCAGGTAGATAAGAGCAAGGAAGGTCATTATGTAGTTTGAGACATCAGTATAGAGTTTATGTGTGTCCATGTAAATGTGTATAATCATTCATTAAGAATATTTAATAGTTTTCCTTGTTTTTCCTATACTCTATATAATTTTGAATAATGTTTAAAAGTATCTGCTTGTCAAAAGTTTAGTAGAATTATCCTGGAAAATTATTTGGACATTTTTGTTTCTTACTTTTTTCTGGAAAATTTTTTGTGCATAGTCATCCCAAAATTTTTAAAATAATGTCTTCTGTGTCTCTAGTTATTTCCCCCCTCGCCATTTCTTATTTTATGCATATACGCTATTCTCCTTTTAGTCCTGAATTATTTTTGGTAAAGTGTTCTGTCTTTAGTTTTGGAGAGCCTGAAATTCAATTGTTAACAGTTTCTTTAAGAATAGCCCATATGAATCAAGTTTATGGACCTTATGCAGGCTCAAAACTAATTGCTTACATTCTTAATAGTTGAATAAGTAAATATAAAATGCTTCAGTGACAGTCTACATCTTGAGTATCCTGAAATTATATTATAATTTCTTCTGTTACAAAATGTTACTCTAAAACGGTTAATACCACTCAAATTATTTTGCCATTAGAAGATTTGCTTTTCTTTTTTAGCTAGGTGTTCTAGTCTGCTGTGTTGCTTTGATCTTCAAGCTCTCCAATGGTATGCACATCAGATCTTCTTTAATTTTCTTCAATATACCGCATAGGTGAGGGGCCAGAAAACATGTTCTGTAAAGGGCCAGACACTAAATATATCAGGCTTTCCAGGCCACGTATAGTCTTTGTCACCTGTGCTCCTTAAAAAAAAGACCACACATTGAAAATTATAAATAAAAATTATTTATATGTAAGGCGAAAGGAGGCTGCAAGCTAAATTTAGCCCACAGAGTATAGTTTGCTTACTCCTGATAGAAATAATGTTTTTCCTATCTTTTCTTTTCTTTCTTTTTTTCCTTCTTTCTCAAGTCTATCCTCCATGTCCCTCACTGTGTTTTCTTTGATTCCAGGCTCCCTTGTTAACTTTATGATTTAATCTTTATTCCTGAATATTTTTTCCTCCATACCTTTTCTGAGTTTGCCAGTTCTGATTTCACTACTTTAATTGGCCATTTTCTCCTTTTTTTGCTCATTTTCTTTTTGACTTCTTGTATTTTGACTCGTGTGTGTGTATGTGTGTTTATGGCTGCAATTGTGCTATGAAGGTTTTTTTGTTTCTTCTTCCTGCTGGTACTTTTATTTGCTTTCTGGCAACATTTTACTGATCAGTAACTGTAGAAAATTTTCACTATTTATCTTTATATATAATAACAATTTTTGGTACAATCTTTTTCCTGTTATTTCATTGGAATGTATAAGATTTTTTTCGTAAAACAATGCTCATGGTAGATTTGCATGTTGGACTGTCCAGGATAATTTTCAGTTTTGCATCCTGATCTTTTCTTCTTCTCTTGGTAGAAAACTAGGTCGTTTCACTAAAATATGACCTTTGTCTATAGCCGTGTCTCTTCTCCTACTACCATCCCCAGGACTCCTAGATCTAGTCTCTCATTGTCAACAATATTGCCTTCCTCAGTTGTCTCTACACTTTTAGACATGTGGAGATCTGCCATTTGTTATACCCCATGTACAATTTTTGAGCCTCGTATCTCTTTCTTGGCCCAGTACAATGTTTTACTTTTTAAATTTGATCCCTGTTTAATTTGGTTCATTTTTCTATGTTTATCCTTTATTCTCCTTCCTGTGTATTTTCTTCATCCTTTCCTCTTCAAGATGGGGGCCTGCTACTTTTGAAAGTCTACCTTTACTTACATTTCTGAGTTTTACTGCGGTTACCACCCCTTCAAATGTCTTATTTTTCCTTGCTACCCCTTCCTTACCACACACCATTGCAACTTCTTTTGCTTTGCTCTATTTCACTTGATTGCATTTTGAAGAAATTAAATATAATGTAAAGCTTACAGGATATCTATCTCTACTAGCTTCAGTAAAAAAAGGTAGTGTTATGAATTTTATTTCTACATTCCTCTTACTATACACTGTTCAGTAGAAGTGGGAATTTTAAAAGCAAGATGCCACTATATTTCTACCCAAACTGGTAGGCTTTTTAAATTTGAATGTAAAGAAAATCTCTATTATGTTCATTTGGCTCAGATACTTGTGGTAAGCAAGGCTTTAATAACTTCTATTTCTGTAAATACAAATGTCCTACTTTTTTAACATAGCATTTTAGTAACTACTATTCGGTATTCCCATATAGTCTTCTTTCACATTATCTAAAACAATCAGTTTGTAGACATCACAAATTATATGAAAGGTAAGAAGTGTGGTTTTGTTGCCAAAACATGATGAATCATTCAGTCATTCTATAAATGGTTTAGCACTTGTTTATAAACTGTAAAACGTTCAGTTCAATAAAACATAAATTCACATTATTGCCAGACAATGGAAACTAGTGCTATAACTGCTACTGTAATTATAGAAATTCACACACCAAAGAGTGCCAAATGTTGAGGTTACCACTTTCTTATTTCAAAACCCTTTACTCAAAATTAAAGTAGGAAAGCACTTTAGTCTATAAATCTGTATAGGAGAAAAATAGTTTTTATTCTAGTCAACTGTGATTGCTTATCTAAACACATGCTTAAGAGTTTACCACTTATTTTAACCAGCAATCTTCTCTAACATGTTAATCTAATCGTGCACTTTCTCCTGCAATGAGGTAAAGTGTCACTTATCTACGCAGCTCTCTGGTCTTCCTGTTTCCATTTTTGCTCTTTTCAAGTTTATTTGGCCTTTAAAACAAGTCAAACTGTGCCATATCTTGCTTTAAATCTTTCAGCGGCCTCCCATGGCAATAAAGATAAAATAAAAACTCCTTACAATGTCTTATAAGGACTTATGTGATACATTTACCTGCTGCCTACAGTTTAGTCTTAGCTCTAACATCTATTGCCTTCACTCTGCTCCAACCACACTGTCCTTCATTCTGTTCTTCCAGTATATCATGCTCATTTGTGCTTCAGAAACCTTGAATGTGCTGATCCCTGTCTGAAAAGATCTTTGTCTATCCAGATCTTTCTGTGCCTGTCTCCTTGTACTCAGTGGGATTCAGTTCAAATATAACCTGGAGTCTTCCATTTGCAGCCTTATGTAGCAGTAACCTGTCCTGCCACTCCCCACATACCCTTTAATTTATTATTCTATTTTTTCTGTCACTTATTTCTATGTGTTAGTTCCAAAAGAATAGAGACAGGTCTTCATGATTTCTCTGTTCCCAGAATCTAGAATATTTGACTCATAGTTGTTGTGTAATAAATGTGAATCAAATTGATACATCTATTTTTAATACCTCTCTGTGCAAACCTCTTTTTATGAGTACAAACATTTGTTTTTGTGCTTCATATAGTTTTCATTTGGGGGCCAATATGTACTCTGAAATTTTACAGATGCAAAAAGGAATTCCTTAGGTTCATTTCTGAAATATATACCTATAGAATATAACTTTTGAATTTCCAAGAAAGGAGGAATTACAAACAGCATCCTACTTTGCTCTACCTGAATTATGAAATTTCCCTGAATTCATCACTGTACTAGAAGAGTAGCCATCACTTGTTTGTGTGTGTATATGTTTATGTATATATTGTATTAATATATATTTATATTTTATTTATTCATTATAATAAATCATATAACTTTGCAGTATTTTTACCAAGTGGCAAGGTCACATGTGACATAAATAGAAACTTTGAGCCAATTACATGACACATTTAATAAAACCAATTTCCACACTCTAGTATATTTTGGACTCCAGCAAACATGACATAACGGTACACACATAATTAATTTGAAGGATTTGGTTAGTTTGCTTTTTATCCCATTTGTGTTCTACTTCAAAGTTTATCTACGTAATATCAACTGACTTGGTGTGACTGTTTCTGAAAATTTACTTTCTGTTCTTGTTCAAAGCAAGTCTTGCTAAGTTCATTTAAATAAAAGTCAATTTTAATAAGTGAAGATACATTCTCAGCACATAACTGTAAGAGACAAATTATAAAGGTCTGTTGAATTTTACTGATTCTGAAAACCACATACCTAAATAAAAATTACCTATTCATTTATTATAAATGAGGGCAAAGTATAGGGTGGGGGTGTGGAGTTTGTGGATGGAACTTCCAGGAGTTCTTTTAAAGGAGAAGCCTAATATTTTCTGAAATTATATTTTAAAAATAAAATAAAATTTAAATATACTAATTTTGAATTTCAATAAATTAGATTTAAAATAATATAAATGTAGACTTGGAGCTTTTCATTATGATCTTTGAATTACATAGATTCAATTAAGAAGAAATAGATGCAAGCAGAGCATAGAAAATTATATTCTTCAAATAGTATCTGATCTCTTCTATTTGCTTTTGCTTTACGTTCAAGCTTCTTCTTAGTTCTGTTTTTAAGAAGGAAAGTATATAATGACATAACAATTATCATAAAAATCAGATAAGTTCTCATTCAAATATAACCTTAAAGGATAAAATAAAGATATGGATATTAACATTGAATTCATTTTGATCAGCACTAGAGGATGAGATTGGAGTTATAATGCCTACATGATCTGAAATGCTAATTTGAAGACATTATTGTTAATTTATACATTGTCAGCATATATGATAGATTGCAGTAATCATTTCCTTTATTTACACTTCCATACATCCATATCCATTGTCATGTGGTTTGGCAGTTCCTCTAAAAACAGAGACAGTGCCTATTTTCCATCCCCTGAATTCCGCAGGCTTTCTAACATCATTTGGTTCATAATTACAATCCTAGCATAGAAACAAATTCTGTGTTTTTACTTGCCCATTATTGAACTCTACTGTGACCATGATAAAATGGGAAGGATGCTGAAAGACATGAATAACAGTCGTGTGTTGTCGTTGCTGCCTAAGACAAGGCCATTCTAGATAAGCCAACAGTTGACCCTAGACAGGTGAATAAATCAATCTTCTGTCAACAGAACGCCATAACTACCTCACAGCTGTTCGCAGACTCTGAATGAGCCAAACTGGAATAATCTGTGCCTAACCGAAATTGATTGAATCCTGAGTTCAAGAAAAGTTATGTGTTGTATATCACTGGGACTTGTGTAGTTGTTTGCTACACAGCTATGTTTTTTAAACTTTTAATTGAAATGATTATAAATTTTAAATTTGTCAAAGAATGCTAAAGATTGTGCAGACTATTCCTACACTTTCTGGATACTTCTCTTGATGTTAATATCTCAAACAACCATGTTACATTGACCAAAACTAAGAAATTAGCATTGTCACAGGATTTTATTCAGTTTTTCCACAATATTCTTTTTCTATTCAGGGCCAAGTCAAGACACCACATTGCATTTATTGTTATTTAGTTAGCAGGTTTCCTCTTGGATGTAGTTAATTGCACAAGGGATAAATACCTGTCTTACACTGATTCAGTTTTCTTTCAATAATTTAGGATAAAGCAGTGATTCTCAAACTTTATTGTTTATGTAAATTAACTTGGAATATTGTTAAAACACAGTTTCACATTTAGTAAATGTGGTGGGACCAGAGATTATGCCTTTCTAACAAGTCTCAGCTGATGCCAGCATTATTGGTTCATGACCATACTTTGAGCAGCAAGGACCTATGATACAGGAACTATATAATCAGGCAGCCTGAATACTAACTTCATGTAGAGTGACAGACTTAGCTTTCTAGCAAATTGATCATGTGAGTTATGATTTGAGATGGAGATGGAGCTTCCTAGATGATACTCAAGGTCCTAGAACCAGCTCTTAGAAATAAATCACTACATCCAGTTCCTGCTCTCTTCCTGGCCTAAGTTTTAACCAATCATAATCCCACCTAATTTATACAATTATGAGTGAGATCCTTTTTCTTCCTCCTAAACATCCTGATTTAGGTCCTTATAAGAATAATATCTTCTGCCAACTGCATGGAGAAAAAGTAAAGAAAAAAGAAGAGGAAACAGCTTTGGGAATATATAGACCTAAAATATAAATGGATCTTTCTTTAAAATTCATTGTAATTTCCATTAACGAGGCCCACCATTCTCCAGGAGTTCGAAACACTTCATATAATGAAAATAAGTTTCTCCTAAATCAAATTGTGTGTTTATAATTTAAACAAAAATTTTAACATAAAAAGGGAGCTTCATGTAAAAAGATTTAAAAGATGATTAGAAGTTATGAAACCAGCCCATTGTGTTTCTCATTAGATTAATATATCCTATTAAGATAATGTGTGGCTATGTGGTTGAGCTGAAATAATAGCTATAGTTAGCCTCTGAGATAATAGAGCAGATGATCCCTCAGAATCTCATCTGCTACTGTAATACAAAAGAAACTGGTCAGACATTGCAATAAGCTAGATAGTCTTTGATTCTGTACTTTCTGAATGGGGCTACAGAACAAGAGGCTATCTCAAGTACCCCTTTTCTTCCCTGAGCTCTACAGTAATGCTACTTAGTAGCAGGATTACTTCCATCACCCCTCCTACTCTGAAACTCCCTGACACTTAATATCTATGCTGTAAGTTGAATTTCATTCATTCATTCATTCAACATGCACCTATAACTCTATGACTTAAATGCATGAATCAACATGACAATCCCATTAAACATTTGAAAAACCTCATTTACTCTCTAAGCAGTTTGCATATGTATGATGGCTTCACATTCCCTCCTGTGGTGCTAAACAAAGTGAGTATATCCATAGACTATTCCAAGCTAACCAAACTTCTGATTCTCTTTGAGGTGAGTTATATCATCAGTAAACTTATAGATAGGTTCTTGCATTTCTTGCTACTAGCATGGAAAACATTCAATATTTTATGTGTGTGTATAATGTTTTAAAATTATGCATGTTTCATAGTTTAAGAATTTTGGGGACTCTTTTTTATGACATTTGTTTACCCAAGCATTTGGGATTAGGATACACTGTCAATATCGTTTGGCCTAGCTCAGAGAGCTCAAGTGACAGTTTCATGTGACCTCTAAATGGTCATTTGGTCATTGATATGCTTATACCATTTAATTTTTCATTATATTTTTCTTTATGATCTGCAGATTAAATCGCTGAGCTATTCTTTTTCCCAGTTTTGCCCTATATAAGCCTGGAAATTTTGAATAAAAGTGATTTACTCACTATGTCTACCCAGAATGCATTGCATTTCTTTTCTTATCAAATCTTGATCATGATATGTGTTGAACTCACTATTAATAACGTGTCTGGGGATGCAAATGTTAAGTTGATATGCCATATAAACTCATCTCTCAGCCACAGGGTCACATTGACATAAATAAGTGTAGCAGCTGCATTGTTAGAAGTCAGGGCTCCAACACAGAAAGATGATAATAGAAGCTGTTTAAAATGAGGTCATGAAATATCAATTTAGAATGCTCTCTGTCAGATAGGTGACACTGTTTCTTTTTTCTGTCAGAGGGAAGCATATTGATAACATTCTCCATTTTCCACATATGTTTTTCAAATCTAAGAGTCAGTATCAAAGGCTCATAAGGCATTTTCCTTAGATTTAATCATTTTACTCCTCAGCCCTTTGAAAAATGACAGCAGCCAACTTTCATTGTGAGCACTTATTCCAAAACATATTTCATCAGATTGGATCATGTTTTTGAATAAATAAGACATTTTATATATTAATTCCATAGAGAACAAAGCTTAATTTTTTTTTTCAGCAGACTAAGATCATAGTCTAAGACTCCCCATGATTTCCTGAAGGTACAGTTAAGAATTAACTAGACAGTCGAGCAAATTACACTCTGAGGGTAGCTTTTACACTGTTGATGATTACTAAGTCACCAAATGCTTTCCTGTCTCTTCAGAACTGTAGAGCTTCTGTACCTATACAGTGTAGTAGTTATGGCAAGTCTGATCTGATCAGAAGATGTGTCAGTAGCAAACAATACTTCTTTTCTAGGCTTCAATAAAGAAGCCTTTTTTTAGAAATGGCTTAGCATAGTCCAGCTGGTTAATGTGAAAGGGTCAAAGAAGACTAAGAAGAACCTATGAAGACCCAACCACATAGTGAAAGTAATAATGTAAGTGGAGAGGCTTCACCTTGGAAGCCCAGATGCTTTCCCCAACTATGTAGCTTTCCTGTTTTTTTACATCAGTTTGTGCTTAGTGATCTCTTGGTGGTCATATGAAATAATGGTTAAGTTTGAGGGTTTGGAGAGAGGCAGTCTGGAATCAAATTCTGACTCTACTGCTTACCAACTATGTACTCTGAGCAAGTTCATTACCTTTCTGCTTTAGTTGATTCTTCAATACAGTAAACTCACTGACAGGATTTTGTGATGATTAAGCAAATCAGTTCATTTGAGGGTTGTCAGATACTAGCTGTGCAATGAATTTGTTAGCAATTTCTATTATTATATCCATCTTTTACAAGTTACTATGTCAACTTTTGCTGAATTTCTAAGGGATATATGGATATTAAATGTTATCTCTAATAATCAATTCATTTGATGTTTCTTTAAGTGTCAAGAAATTGGAAGTGGGGGTGTTTTAAAGAGAGCTACCTTTTTTGGTACCCATGAATTTTCAGCTCCCTACTAGGTAACATGCTTTTAATGAGGTGATATAACTATGTATTAATATTTCATACAATTCTCAGAGTATCCAGATGAATGAGAAAGTGACTTTTGCATATTTTCAGAGAAAGCATTGCCTCCGTTAATTTTAGGCCATGGGGAAGATTAATTTTAGGCCATGGGGGAAGATCTTCCACATAAGCATTTGAATTGGTTAGCATGAATACATGTTTATATTCCCCTTAGTGATTCTCTCCAGTGATCCCTCCCACTTCTCACTTTGTAACTGACTTCCTGCTGTTCTTAACTCAGGGGTGTTTAAGTCTCATATTTAAATGGTAAAACATTTGTTTGTCACAAATACCATATGTCTGGAATTCTTGTACCTGTCTGAGAGAGGCTTTGCAGGACTTGACAAGTGGCATGTCTGCACATGGGTGGTTCTGGCATGGTCATTCATAATGATCCTCAAAGAGAGGATGAGCAATTTACATATCAAAGGTCCTATGTCAGGAATTTATATTAAGTGAAAAGCTCACAGTATTAACTTTCAGATCAGGAAACTTCTTCAGGGACTACAGCTCAGTGTTTAAGGTGTGTCTAGTAAAGACAAATAATTGTTTTGTTTGACAGTGTCACCTCTCATATTTGAAGATGACACTGCTGACTCAGATTCATATCTCCTTTAATCCTCATAACCCTGAGTCAAGTATTAGGGTCCACATATTATTATGGCTCATGTCCTGTCCTCCAGGGCACATTGTCTTGTGACCCAGTATCCCACATTGCCATTTAATTTAATTTGCATTTCATTCAAAAATTAATATTAACATAATTAAATCAATTATGCTAAAACAAATATAACAAATAATAAAAACTTATTACATCATAATGTAGTAGTAATCCTACTACCTTACTCTATATATCCTATATGATCAAGTTGATTTCTGTCTCTCTTATGTGTTTGGTGGAAATGTATAATAGGGTGCTATTGTGTACTTCTTCCAAACTCCACAGTCAGGTTAGTATCTTGGCCATCATGAGTCTCATAACATCACGGGAATCTGCAAATGCTGCACATCAAACCTGATTTATTGTTTTATTCATTGTCTAGATCAGAAGTTGGCAAAATTTTCTATGCCTATGTATCAATAAAACTTTTTTTAAACTAAAACAGGAGGCTGCCCATATGGCCCATGAGTCAAGGTTTGCCAACTTCTAGTCTAAACTTCAGAAAGTGATGTTGAACTAATGCATTTACAATTAAAAATATGTTGTGTTTGTATCTATTATATTTTGAATAGTACAAATATTCAGAAATTATTGCAGGATATAAAAACTATTTGGTATTCATCTTTATTGCAAAAAAATCACTTATTGACAAATAAGTAATGTTCTGACATATATATTCTTTGCTTCACTTTTGTGTTACTTGTTGATGTAGATGAAAATATCATCCAACATTTAGGCTAGAACTACACTTGTTTGTCAATTGCATTAGTAAGTTGGGTATAGACAGAAGAATTTGGCAAAAATCAACCAAAATTCTAAGAGAATCAACTGGTTATATGGAATTGTATAATGTATTATTTAATTGTATCAGTTTTTATAAATTGTGTGCTACATATCCTTTATATCAGGAAAGGATTTATGTATGTGTATATATACATGGATACTTTTTTCTTCTGAAGAGTGTGTTGTTAAACATTCATCAGTTCACCATTGAGGAAAAAGGAATTACATGTGGGAGAAACTGGAAGTATCCATGGAAAGGGAGGAAGGTGGGCCAACCTCTGGAGCTCTCAGAAGGAAAGAAGGAGAATGCTTAGGAGAACATGGGTCTGTCTGGCTATTATTTGGACAAAGACTTGGGATTTCTATGGATTGAGGTGGGGGTGTTAAACAAAAAAATTATTCATGACACTTGTTAAAGATAGTAAGAAAGACTTATTCAAGAAGGGAGCAACTACAATTGAAGTTTTGTAGCAGTGGAAAAGATACTACTCAACTCTAAATACAAGGGTAAGTGTTAGCTTATAGCCAAGGAACAGGGTGGGAGTTAGTGGGTAAAAAGCTGCTAAGGGGAAACATCAAACCTAGGAGCATTCTTGCTGAAGTCAGTCCAGAGTGGTAAGCTATCAAGGGTGGGGAATGAGGAAGTTAATTGGGTATATTGGGCAATCACATACCAAGGGTGGGGATTTTTTCTAAACTGAATTAAGTAAGATTTCTGTCAAAACTGGACTAAGAAAGCCAAAGACATCATTTTTATATGGCTGCATAGTATTCCATGGTGTATATGTGCCACATTTTCCTTGTCTGCTATCATTGATGGGCATTTGGGTTGGTTCCAGGTCTTTGCTATTGTAAACAGTGCTGCAATGAACATACATGTACATGTGTCTGTATAATAGAACTATTTATAATCTTTTGGATATATACCCAGTAATGAGATTGCTGGGTCAAATGGAATTTCTGTTTCTAGGTCCTCGAGGAATCACTATGCTGTCTTCCACAATGGTTGAACTAATTTACACTCCTACCAACAGTGTAAAAGTGTTCCTATTTCTCCACATCCTCTCCAGCATCTGTGGCCTCCAGATTTTTTAATGATTGCCATTCTAACTGGTGTGAGATGGTATCTCAATGTGGTTTTGATTTACATTTCTCTAATGATCGGTGATGATGAGCATTTTTTCATATGTTTGTTGGCCTCATATATTTCTTCTTTTGAAAGTGTCTCTTCATATCCTTCGCCCACTTTTGAATGGGTTTGTTTGTTTTCTTTTCTTGTAAATCCATTTTAGTTAGTTGTAGATTCTGGATATTAGCCCTTTGTCAGATCGGTAGATTGCAAACATTTTTTCCCGTTCTTTTGGTTGCTGATTCACTTTATTGATGTTTCTTTTGCTGTACAGAAGTTCCTTTTTAGGGACATGGATTAATCTGGAAACCATCATTCTCAGCATACTGACACAAGCACAGAAAGTCAAACATTGCATGTTCTTACTCATAGGCGGGTGTTGAACAATTAGAACATGTGGACACAGGGAGGGGAGCATCACGCACTGGGGTCTGTTGCGGGGGCTAGGGGAGGGACAGAGGAGATGAGGAGGTTGGGAAAGATAACATGGGGAGAAATGTCAGATATATGTGATGCGGGGATAGAGGCAGCAAACCACATTGCCATGTATGTACCTATGCAGCAATACTGCGTGATCTGAACGTGTACCCCAGAACCTAAAGTACAATTAAAAAAAAAAGCCAAGTACAGAGCCCAACATGATGCTAATTAAAAAGAGGATTCAGAGGAGCCCAACTCCAGTTTGTTCAAAGAGAAAGTTTTTGTTAGGAGATGGGTCAATTGTGCTCTTAACAGACCAAAGTGAACTTATTACGATAATGAACACACCAAATGAAAGGTGACCTTCAGGTAACTTTTATGTTGAGGATAATTTGAGATCTGGATATGGGTACTTTATCACAGTTTTCAATTTGGCTTCAATAGATAAAATACTCCAGACACCTAACAAATAACATATATTTTGGAGAAAACCTGTCATAAACTAATGTGGCCTTTAAATGATTAAAGGAAACTTTTTCTCATTTACGAATATATTGGAGATTGTTTTTTTACTTTCTTTCATTATTGTCTTCGATGCTGATTACTTCTTTAGGGCCCTATTCGTTAGAACATGAGTTTCTTTCTACAGCTTCACTTAAAATGCAGTTTGGCCATTTGTCAGCATTGGTTATACAGTAGCTCCAGGCTATCTGCATGCTGGTCATGTACAATGCATTCCACCTGGAGGCAGATTTCATCCTGGCCAGCTTTCTTGACTATGATTAGTGTTTCATAATGGTGTCCAGAATTGTGTGAGTGCAGGCAATGCTAATTTATATTAGTATTATTTAAAGCCTGAATTTAGGAAATTATTCTGATTGCCTAAAGAAATATTATCTATTCTCAAATCAAATAGCAATACATTTTCATCTTAAATGATTGCTGTTTGGATGACTTATCTTCCATCTTCCTTTCCTGACTCCCTCAAAGTTTGTTTCCATTATAAGGATTATTCAGAATTGTTGCAGGTGCTTTCCCGGTATCTGATTATCAATGATTGCTTTGAAAAACAAAGCCTGTATGTTGGTTCCTTTTCACACCTTGTGTAATTGCATCTCCAATTTCAAAATGAACCATTTGATATTCTCCCTGCACTATTTTTCACCTTGTATGTTGTTGCTGGGAAGTGGCAATGGCAGCAGGCTAGCTCCTTGGGGCCTTGGTAAGAGCAATTCAAGAAGTGTAAATGGTGTTTGTTAAGATGAATGAAGGGAAGGGTGCTTTCTGCAGGGTTGTTTATAAGGGAAACAAAATTTTTCTGTAATAAAGGTCTAGTTTAATAAATGACTCCATACAAGTAAAACACTAGGAGTCATAAAACAATTTTAAATAAAGTTTAAAAGAAAAATAATCATGATATTTAGTGAAAAATGATGGAGCTAAAATTGTTAAGGATACATGAATCCTTATTTTGTGTATATATGTATGTTAATAAAAAGATCAAAAAACAAATGATTTTTTTGTGTGTGGTACAATTATGGGCGATTTCAACTTTCTTCCTCAGTCTTTTCTGTCATTTTTAAATTTCTATAATGCTTATGTCTTTCCTTTAATAGTTAGAATTTAAAATATCATTATAAGAAAAAAGTAAAAACCATGCCACAATAACATCCCCTCCCACATATATATTTGCTGAAAATAAAAGAAAGCATTCCTTAATTACTCAAATTTCTTCATGTAGTTATATGAAACCATGAATTCTTTACAGTATAGTAAACCATTTGTTCTGAGTCTTGAGAAACAAATGAAAAGGGGGAAAGAGTTAAAAATTATAAAGTATTTACAAAACAAATGCTATTGGACTATTTTAACCCCTAACTCTATTTGTCATAAAATATCTGGAAAATTGTGGGAATTTTTGTGATCAACATGAGCTATACTCATGCAACCTTAGCATTATGACTAAAATCTGAAAAAGAACAGGGCCCCCAGGCATTACCATTAAGAATCAAACCTAGGAGTACTCTAAGAAATATTCCTGGCATTTAGAACTTGGGACATGCTGTCTTCTCTCTCTTGACATCTGTATTTCATTTCCAGATCCTCTCTCAATGTAGTCCTGCTTTATACTGTACTTGTGTTCAGTCTGGCAAATCCAGTTTCATGCCATGTCTTTTGAAACTGCATCACCAAGTCTCATTCCTTTTGATTGTTTATATTTTTGAAGATACAGTAAATGCATAATAAGACCATAAGAAAAGGCAATGTCTTTCTTAACAAAGAGAAAACATCTCATAGCATTACTTGTGTTCACCTCTGTGCTGGAAAACCCCTTCCAAATAGGAAGGCAGACAGAAAAAAATGAAGGAAATGAAAGCAGAGCTCCATTCTGACGTAGAAGTGATCTCATCTGACCACACAGGAGTCGGTATTTCAGTGCTTTACAATTGGTAAAATAGATATTGGATCCATGGTAGAAGAATCACTTCATGAAAATAAAGGTGAGGGGGACATGGTGTCTATCATCCTGGGCTTCTCCAGTCCTGACTTGACTCTAATGGAAATCTGAATAATTCTCTCCTCATGAGAAAATTATTTTCTTGTCATTTGTGATTATTCTTTTAAGAATTATCTTGTCCTTTTTTGGTAAGCAAGGTAAAATTATTTCTCAGAAACCTTTCTGTGAGAAGTCTTGGATATTATCAGGAGTTCATTGCTGGGCTTTTATTTCCAGAAAGTTATTCTTACTGACTTTACTGCTGCAACTGGATTGATTTTAAAAAACAAACCATCTTCCACTTAATACACAGGCTAACAACCATGAGTAGTGAATCTAATAACTTTTTAGCAGACAGCTCTCTACGCAATGCTTTAGACCCCATTCAACCTCTGATGATAAAGGTGGGTGATGTGATAGTAAATAATGGAGGTGAATTGTCTGTTTTCTTTACCCATATTCTATTATTATGATTTTAAAACATCTGAAAGGGAGGTAGTCTCTGAAAGAATATACAAGGATACCTTTCTCTCTGGTCTTAGTCACTATCAATTTCAATATTAGACTTTGTCTTTGCTGTAGCTTAGCAAAGGAAGTCATTTAATTTCCATATGGTCAGCCCAGCTCTCAGTGTGTGTTGAGATGCTGACACAATATTGAGGTTGAGTACAGAATGCACATTTGACAATTCCTCTGTCAGTCTGCCTTGCAACTCCAGTTATAAGTTATGTATTCATGCTTTAAACAATGATTTGGGCGAAATTACCATCCCACTGACTTTTAGATATTGTCATGAAGCATATGAATAAATGGGTCAGCACAGTGAGTTCTATACTCATTGGATCACAGGAATCTGAATGATAATTTGTTTTAACTGAGATTAAAAATAAAGAGCCAAAATATTTCTGACCAGTCAAAACTGTTTTTATCAACTACTCCTTTCATATTGAAGTCATTTGTATTTTATTTCCATTTTTTTCTAACATATATCTCAAAAGTAATTTTTGGCTTAGCTATAGCTTCCCTGTCCCAATTTTCTTTTTTCAAGAACAGATTTTTATTTTTGAACATTTCTGTATCCTTATACCTTTCTTTTTTGGAGTTTTTGTTGTTTTTATTTTGCTGAGGTGTTCTTTGTTAATTTGTTCACAAAAAGTCTAAGTAAATTATTTTAATCCTTATGTATCTACAAATATGTTTTTTGTCTTTACACTTGAATACAAGTTTTAAGTTTTGTTTTCCAAAACTTTGAAGATGTGATTTCATAGGTTTCTGGCAGCTATATTACTGATAAGAGAGAAATACCTAATGTAGATGATGGGGTGATTGATGCAGCAAACCACCACGGCACACGTATAACTATGTAATAAACCTGCACATTTTGCACATGTATACCCCAGAACTTAAAGTATTAAAAAAAAAGTTCTGATGTCAATTTGATTATTCTCATGAATCAATGATAACATAGGAGAAATGCCAGATGTCGGTGACGGGGTGGATGGAGGCAGCAAACCACATTGCCATGTGTGTACCTATGCAACAATACTGCATGATCTGCCCATGTACCTCCGAACCTAAAGTACAATAAAAAAATTAAAAAAAAATTATTTTTTTCTCCTGGGAAGCTTTTGAAGTTTTCTCTTCTACTTAGTTTTCTGAAACTTCACAATGATGTGCCTTGGAGTTGGATTCTTTTGCACTAATCTTATATTCAATCATCAGACTTGGGTTTTTATCCAACTCTAGGAATTGAACTTATTATTTCTCTTCCATTTCTTCTGTATTTTCTGAAGCTCATAATTTATGGGCCTTGAAAGTTCTGGCTGTAATCTCTTTGTGTTTCAGCTTTTCTCTTACATTTCTCCTTTTACAAGGTCTGCTTCTGCTTATTGTGGGGATGAGTGTTGTGTGGGGCTCCATGTATTCCTGGGATTCATTTTTCTTCCTAGTATGAGAGCCCAAGGTCCCACCAGAAGCTGTATATTACCTGTGGCCATTGCACTACTTCTTTGTTTCCTAGTCTTTCTACCATGTCTGAACTTCTGCTTCAGAGAAAAGTATTTGCAGCCTTAGAAGATACCAGTCCTTCCCTTCTTTCCATGTTTTTAGACATTGCTCTTGTTTTTCAGCGCCCGTACATACTGTGCACCCTGCCACAACAGACTATCCCAAGGCTTGTAGGCAGCATTTCCAGAGCATCAGTCAAGGTGCAGACACTTCTCTCATCTGCTCTGAAGGTTGGTGGAGAGTGAGCTCAGTGCACTCAACTGTGCTGAATGTAGCTCTTCACCTTGTGATTGTGACCTCTTCTTCATGGATTTGTGAACTCCAGGCCTGGAATTTCTCTAATATTTTATTGGGACTTCAATGTTTTAGGTCTTATTTTTTTCCCTCTGGTTTTTTTTTTTTTTTCTGTCAATCGTATCTCTATTGCTTTCTATCTTTGAGGAATTTCTGAAGTTTTAGAGCTATGAATGATATTTGATCTCATTTCACTATAATGTTACAGGATCTTTTTTTTCATAGATTTTGATTCTCATTTTAAAGAAATTTTAGATTGGAAGGGATAAATACATAAGATATAGACTCTAAAACTTCCAAGACAGCTAGCTGCATGTTCAATCAGGTTTTCCTGCTTTACTGTCTATTCTAAAGGCAGATCCATAGTTGAAGATTTGCTCACAACACAATCATGGATGATTTCCAATCTCCCTCCCTGGAGCTTCCTTCTCAGTTCAAATACAAAGTTCAGTAGATCTCTTGAGGTAAGCAGAGAAATATCCAAATTAAGTTAACTTTTGTGTTATGGTCTGGAATCTAGCAATTCTTTTCCATAATATTTTATACTTCATAGCTTACTTTACTCACATACTTCCTGAATGGTAAAGTATTGCTAACTCTATTCTGTGGGTGAGTAATCTGAGACGAAATGACTAGACATCTTGCATTCCTAAGAAGTAGGATAAGACTATAATTAGAAGCCACTTATCCCAATCTACTAGGTCAGTCGCTCTTATGGTTTTTGTAGAGCAACATACGTGATTAAGCTCACATATTCATCACATTCCTGAGGATTTCCTGAAGACTAAACACAACCTCCACTCTGACTTTATCGTTTAAAGATCCTATTGGAGTGCATGCCAGGGTATGTTCATTTTTGGATGGATATGAATTGCTGTATTTAAAAAATTATAGTAAGCATTCACTGAGCACTCACTGTCAGGCAGGACTCTGGTGCCTTAACCATGTTACCATGGCCATCTTCACAACTGTTTAATCAGGTAGGAGGGTATTATTTTCATCTTTATTTTATGGATGAAGAAACTAGGACTCCAGAACCATACTCTAAATCAAGGAATGACAAAAGAAGGCCTTGTGGTATAAATTTACCTAGCTGTCTTTTGTTTTTTATTGCCATGAACAAAGAATATATTTTACATTTTAAAATTAATTACATTTTAAATGGTTATAGAGGTAACTACATAATATCCTCAAATTTTCTCTGGCCCCACAAAGGCTAAAACTTTTACTATCTGGCCATTTAGAAACATATTCCATCTCCAGTGAGTCTAGCCATCAGGCTATTATTCACACACCCTTGTATTTTTCTTATTCATTACAGTTAGTTGTGGTATATAGCCTGCTGCTTGTGGATTGAGATGTGTAGTTGAGAAGTGCTTCACTTAAACATAGCATCAGCTCTAGAGAATTAAAACAGGCCATTTATGGCTTTTATTGTTTCTCCTGTCCCTTTCCTCCTTTGCAATAATCTCTCAATAGGCTCTCTCTCTCTCTGTGTGTGTGTGTGTGTGTGTGTGTGTGTGTGTGTGTGTGTTTTAACTACTAAAATGAATTGATAAAATTTCTCCCTCTGTCTTTAACTTATTTTAAATGTACCAGGTTTTTCCTAAGGAAACAGCAAAAGTATTGCACAGAGATGAGACAGGAAATCGGAAAAAAAAAATCGGGAAGTGCTCTTCAGGAACCCAGTCATTATTTTCAGAATCTATGTTAGCAGTTATTCTGTGTCAGTGAGGCCCTGGAGAAGGAGCAGGACATGCACCTAGCCTAAAATCTGGAACTGGCCTGCTGTGTGGGCATTTCTTGGCAGATAGGTAGAAGCATACCAATATCACATTACTGATCACAGGGGTGCTTGGTAAGCATTGAATTATGGCAAAGGAGTGGGTTTATTAAGAATATTTTAATCTGCGGCATGTACCACAGATACCATTTCCATAGAACCCTAATAGCCATTGGGTGTTGGAGAGGCAGGGTACTTACAAAATTAAATAAGTTTGAAAAATTTGGGGTTACACAAAGTTAACTTTCCTAAGCCAGAAAGACTCCTGAAACCTATAATATATTCATTGCCATTATCAATCCATAAGTGGAATACATAGCACATGGTGTTTTCCAAAGTTATTAATGAACTCTTCTTTTTTGCTTGATTTTTGGTTTTAATAAAATAACTTGGTTTTTTTTTTTTTTTTTTTTTTTTATTGCTCCAGGAAACATGGGACAAAACCAATACAGTGAAGTACTCTTGTCCACACTAGAAGCTTTTTCTACCCAGTGAATCAGTAGCAACTGATTATAGTCAGAGCACCATTCTTCCTGGATAATACAGAACCATATTTATAAATCCCCATTCATCCATTTCTCCTCCCTATTTTAGATTCCATTCAAACCACCAGCCTTCTGTGTGTGCATTTGACATTATTATTCTTTTCCATTCCAGCGTACTTTTTATAACCATAAAATTTTCAAGTTGACAAAGCATTCCTCATTGCTTTTCTCCTTGGTTTCACTGTATTGTGTGCACTTCAGGAGTTCCTTTAATCAGCCAGTTCTCTCTAAATCGCAATGTAAGATATTGACAGTTAATTCCAACAAAGGTGGTGACGTTCTGCTAACTGAGATTCAGAGGCATTCTGTAAACGACTATTTAGGTTTGGAGATTTATAACACCTTTCAGGGAGCTGTAAAACCTTTTGGCAACTGACCACCTTGTTGAGACACAATATAAAGTATCACCAACATAAATAGACAGCTCTTACCTTTGAAATTCTATTTTACGTTTTACTCAGGGATTAACTGAAAATGATTTTGGTGATTTTTTTTTTTTTTTAAACTTCAGATAAAAGAAAGTTACTGAGTTCTCCAAATAAACATCAGTGTCACCTTCCCTGACAACCTTTGGCAATCCTGTCTCCACCTCTCTGTGGCAGAAATCAGCATTCCCTGTTTACAGCAAAACTACACAAAACGATAGCAATTTCCTTGTGCACATCAATTTTCTTTGTGGATGGGCAGCCTGTTGCAATAATGAGGCCTGTCAGCTCTTTGCAAAAGAACTGGAAAGTGGCCTTACTCATGTGGAAATCGAACAGTGACCTGTCACTCTCCCTTGGTGGCATAGCCGCAGACTGTCAGTGTGGTGTCCTGTGTCACACTGTGGCAATGGGCTAGGTCCCTGCCTGGAGAGATGCTGCCGATTAAGCCATTTTGCTCTTTCCTGCAGAATTCATGATCTACCCAGCACTGTCCTCCTGATTGACTTAGCAAATGAGGTTGCCAAGTCCTGGGTATTTTAGTCTGTTAGTAACTAGTACAAATTCTGGCATCATAATTCATGCAATAAAATCCAATTAATGACAATAATCCAGGATTGGTAATATAGTTAATTCTCTGTATCCTGGTTTCACATCCAAATATTCAACCAACTGCACGTCAAAAATATTTGAAAAAACAATAAAAATACAAATTAAATAAACTATCATAATTACTTATGGTACGTTTACATTGTAGGTATTATAAGTACTCAAAAGATGATTTAAAGTACACAGAGGATATGTGTAGGTTATATGCAAAGTACTTGGGCATTTTATATGAGGAAACTGAAAATCTGTAGATTTTGTTCCTGGAAAAATCTGCCTTGATACTGAGAGATAAACCTGTTATCCATTATGTTCTTTCCTTGTGCCATGAAAAATGTGGTACCCTGTTGGACTGAAGTATTCTCCTGTCTCTCTTGATCATTCTACTTCTAGATTATACCTAACAAGAGATAATATTTTTTCCAAGAAATTCAAAATATTTTTTTAGCAAGTCATTCTCTCAGACATTAGATGCCAGCTAACTGATTTTTAAGCTTTCACTTTTCAGATCCATTATGTTTAATACCTCAGTATATTTTTGTACTCCCATTTTTTGTAGAAACAAGATATCAAATTTCTAGCTTTTAGCAGGACTGTTCAGTATACCAACTCCTGTTAACACAGCTGTTAAATATTGAGATCATGCTGCATGTTAAATGAAATTGATTTTCAAAGTAAATTAAATCCCTGAATGAAAGTGGGTATATCTTTCCATGGGAAGGAAGAAATGTTAAGAGGGTTGTATGTATAAGCAGATCTTGGGAAAATAAACTGGATTGTCAACCTCTATGGAGAATAGTTTGGAGGTTCCTCAAAAAGCTAAAAGTAGGACTACCATGTGATCCAGCAACCCCACCGCTGGGTATATACCCAAAATATAGGAATTCAGTATATTGAAGATATATCTGCGCTCCCATGTTTCCATTTGTTCGTTTGTTTGTTTTGGTAGCACTGTTCACAATAGCCAACATTTGAGAGCAACCTAAGTGTTCAACAGATGAATGAATGTGGAACAGTCATATTATGTTGCAACAATATACCTTTCTCAAGAGCCTTAAAAGTAAAACATATCCAGTACAAGTCCAAATATAAAACACAAAGATACAGATTTTTAAAATACAATACTGTTTGTCTGACAGCCAGTAGGACCATCGAAATTTGTCTAGAGTCAATTGTACCCAGACTCCTCATTCATTTCTTCAACCAGGAGAGAAAAATGAGGTTGAAGGAAGTAATGCCTATAAAGCAATTATCACATTTTAATTAGCCGACTCTGGTTACAGCTAATGGAGATGATTTACATACACGTTTTAAAATTCTGAATGTTATATGCTCTTGTTAACCCACATTATTTATTGTGTTCCTAAAAAAAGTAGGTTTTACCCCTATAGTCCCTAGTTCTCTCTTCTGTCCCAATTCTCTTTTCTACTTTAGGAATCTACTCAGATAGAATTTAGTTTTAAGTTACATTTTATTATTAAATAAAAATATGTTTTTAATCTACGTTCATTTTTATCTACATTTGTTAGGTTAAAAAAATTACTAAGGGATTGCCCCGAATGGATTATGGTGTCTTTTTTTTTTTTTTGTAGGAAAAACAAAGTAGGAAAAAGATTAAGTAGCATGAACCAATAGAATCCCCTGACCACCAATTTTGTTTTAATGTAGCAATAATTCTAATAATTGTGTATCACATAGATTATATAGTATATCAAAAACATATATTCTCATGAGCACACAACAAAAGCTCCATTAGTTTTTTTCTTCTTTTCTCATTTTGCATAATACTGTGAAATAAAGACAAATCATTGCTTAGCAAATATTTGTCATGTGCTCACTGGGAAGTGTTAAGAAATTCAGAGGAGTTATAAAAGTGGAATAGAAGACAGTGAGGGCTGTCATGTGACTTGTTACCAGCTTTTTAAGAGTTAAGACTTACTAAGGTAAAATTAATTGCAAAAGCCTTCAATCCTTTCATGGGAAAATCTATATGAAAAGATTAAATGATACTAAAGGCAAATAAATATAATAAAAGTTGAAGCAAGTTGAGGACTTGGGGTGGAGTAATCAGAGTCAGATAAAGTTAGCTCAGGGGTCGCTGAGGAGGTAGACTTCCTGGTAGAAAAATCGAAAGGTGGGCATAGTAACTTTTCATGTAAGGAGAATGTCTAAAGATTGGCAAATTATGGTGTGTGGGCTAAATCTGGAAAGTGATCAATTTTTGTATGACTACCAGCTATAGTTTTTACTTTTTGTGGCATTGTAAAAATCAAAGAAGAGTATAATGTAAAGATAATATGGCTCACATATTCTGAGACATACTAAACAATTCACTGTTTATCTGGAATTTGAGTTTAACTGGGCTTCCTGTATTTTTAGTAGTTAACTCTGGCAACCTAAGTTAGGCCCACTGACACTGCCTGATGATGTTTTTACTAATTCTGTGAATAGGTGGTAACTTCCTGCAGGCTCTATGCAAATGCTTGGAATCAAGTTAAGGTTGACACTTACTATTAATAGATACACACTTTTGGCCACATCACTTAACTCTGAGCCTTCTGCTTTTATTAATGTGAAATAATGAAATGCACTCAATGAACGTAATGTCTGTACTATCTTGAAGAGCGGAATATTAGAACTACATGGGACCTTAGTTATCTTTTACTGAATACTCTTATTTTTACAGATTGTAAAGCAGGTCTAGACTTTTCAAAAAACCTAGATTTCTACTGTAATGACATGACATTTTGTGAACTCTGGATATCATACAGCACTGTTCAATGCTTTTTCCCTTCTATACTGCACTATCTTCTATCTTCAAAGAACATAGGAAATAATGTACATTAAATGCTTTGTAAATTTAAGTGTGCCAAATGTAAACTTACAGAATGATTGTGTTGAGGCTGATATTGGAACATGGGAATCATCTCTCTAATTATGCCAAGTCACAATCATACTCTAGAAAAATGTTTGGGTACCAGCACCTTGAGACTACAGAGTCTTAGTAATGTGAAACCTTTTTGGAAAGCACAACTGATAAAAGTAAAGTTATCAAAACAAGTTACCAATTTTACATCTGTTAAAATCTGATCCCATGGAAAACCAAAGCTATCTGAGAAAAGTAAAAATCCTTAGATGTTATCATGAAACCTGCCTTTTGCATTTCACTATTGACAATTCAGTCTAGATGTACAGCTTTTATATTGCTATAAGCCTTGCAGAAGACAGATTATTTATTGCAAGGTCAGTCACATCCTTGCCAACATTTACAACTCCTCTGTGACTGTGGCAGTGATGGCTCACACCTCCTGGATACTTGAATATTTTTCCCCAGTTTTAATAAACAGATGGGGTAACACTGGGGGGAAAATGAAGTGAAGTAATATTATCGTCCAGCAGTTAATGCTAAAAAAATGTAACTAAATAAGAGGCTGATTGAAGCATAGAAAGAGATAGCCAAAGACAATATATGAGGTCCAGTCTAAGAACTACTGTGAGATCCCTCTTTAGAGGGGAAAGGTCGGAACTTTTTTCTTGCTGTTCCTTTGTGCTTATCACTATGGACTAGTTACTCACTTTCCTCATGATTGACTTATTTTGGCTCAATTAAGAGTCAGGGAGATTCTAATCTTACATTGACATGTATAATTTCTAGGTGGTACAACTAGGTCATTGTTTTTTGAATGTGTTTAAAATTTTCTCTTCACAAATAATTCAGTGGGAATTGGGCTTATTTTTATATTGCTAAGAGTTGTATTACATATGTAAATGAAATTTTAGTTGAATAAATTATAATGAAAATGTTTTAAGATATGTAAGGCTTTTAATCCAACAAATTATTTTGGAAATAAAAAGATCTTTCCTGCTGTGTGCTTACTGTTTGCTTAACATTGTATATGCCTCACATAAATACCATGAATATATTCAGAGACTTAACACACCCCAAAATTCTTTATTTCTATATGTATATTTTAAAACTTTAATTCTCTCATATTCTTTTGCATATAATAAATTATTTGTCATCTCATGTAAGTCTAGAATCTAGTTTTTATCTGCATTGCCCTTTGGTAGTATCTAGTTCTTTAGAATTATCAAGTAAATTAAATATTGCTTTCCTTTATCCACTAACAGCAGCAGAAGAGTTACTGTTAATTAGTAAATTATATGTGTATCTTCTTTTTTTAAATTACCAAACCCAGTTGATAGTGAATATTAAGAGTTTACTTTTTTTTTTTGACTTCTACTTTAGGTTCAGGAATACACGGGCAGGTTTGTTATAGAGGTAAATTGTGTGTCACAGCTGTTTGGTATACAGATTATTTTGTTACCCAGGTAATAAGCCTGGTACCAAGTAGATAGTTTTTCAATCCTCACTCTCCTTTCCCTCTCCACCCTCAAGTAGGTCCTGGTGTTTGTTATACCCTTCTTTGTGTCCACATGTACTCAAAGTTTAGCTCCAACTTTTAAGTTAGAACATGCAGTTTTTTTGTTTTCTGTTTCTGTGTTATTAATTGTCTGCTTAGGATAACAGTCTCCAGCTGCATCCATGTTGTTGGGAAGAACATGATCTCATTATTTTTTATGACTCCGAAGTATTACATTGTGTATATGTACCACATTGTTTTTTATCCAGTCTACTGTTGAGTGGCATTTAGGATGACTACATGTCTTTGCTATTGTGAATACCGCTATAATGATCATATGTGTGCATGTATGTTTGTGGTAGAATGATTTCTATTCCTTTGGATATGTACTCAATAATGGGATTGCTGAGTTGAATGGTAATTCTGTTTTAAGTTCCTTGAGAAATCGCCAAGGTGCTTTTTACAAACGAACTTACATTCCCATCAGTGTTGTATGAGTGTTCCCTTTTTTTCTACAACTTCACCAGCATCTAATGTTTTTTGACTTTTTACTAATAGCCATTGTAACTTGTGTGAGACAATATCTCATTGTGATTTTGATTTGCGTTTCTCTAATGATTATAACGTTGAGCCTTTTGTCATATACTTGTCAGCTGCATGTATGCCTTCTTTTGAAAAGTATTCATGCTTTTTGTTCAGTTTTTAATGGGTTTTCTTGTTTTTTGCTTGTAAATTGTTTAAGTTCCTTATATATTCTGGATGTTAAAACTATACTATAAAACTACAGTAACCCAAGCAGCATGGCATTGGTACAAAAACAGATAGTTAGACCAATGAAATAAAATAGAAGGCCCAGAAATAATGTTGTAAATGTACAATTATCTGATCTTCAACACAACTGAGAAAACAGGTAATGGGGAAAGGATTCCCTATTCAACAAATGGTGCTAAGATGACTGGCTAGTCATATGCAGAAGATTGAAGCCAGGCCACTTCCTTATAACATATACAAAAATCAACTCAAGATGGAATAAAGACTTAACTGTAAAACTAAAACTATAAAAACTCTGAAAGAGGACCTAGGAAATACCATTTTGGACATAGCATCTGGCAAAGTTTCATAATCAAGACTCCAAAAGCAACTGCAATGGAAAGAAAAATTTGCAAATGGGACCTAATTAAACTGAAAATCTTCTGTGGAGCAAAAGAAACCAACAATAGAGTAAATAAATATTTGACAGAATGGAAAAAATATTTGCAAACTCTGTATCCAACAAAAGTCTAACTTCCAGAAGGATTTTCTTTTCTTAATCCAAGTATTTTATTAGAAAGAGGCTGTGCAGAGGAGTGTTTTGCAATATATTCCCTCCTACTCATGGCAGGGACAGAGTCTTCAAGCAGAGCTATGCAGTCTATGATTAATAAATATATTAAATTTTCCTGTAGGGTCAGTTTAGTCCCTAAAAGGAAAAATAAGTGTGTTTGAAAACACAGTTGGATAAAGACCACTTGTGTCTATGTGCATATAGTGGCATGTATATATATGAATATATATATGTATGCACACACTCAAACACAAATTACTAGGCTTGCATCTGAAACAGGGCCAGTGTGTGGCTGTTGGTTTGATTTTGTGGCTAGAAGTACCTATCATATACTCATCACTCTACTGAGAACCACTCTTTGGATTATTTCTTGATTAAACTAATTCTTCATTTCAAGTCTGATGCCTTTGGAGGTTCTCCAACTTTTAAGTTGGTGGATTAGGCTTACATTTAGAGTATTTGTGCATTAGAAACTTGGGAAGGCGTGCATATTGGGAATTTATTGGGAAGGGGAAAGATGTGTACACATTGTTTAAATAAGATGTGAATGGGACTACTGTTTGGGTGTTTCTTAATTTGTCACTCCCTCCTGCTTCTCTCCCCTCACCCATTTTGACCACTTTTTTTTTTTTAACCTGGATTATTTCAAGATCATCCTAATTAAATGTTCTATTTCCAGTCAGAGTCCACACCTTCCGAAATGAATAAAACAAGTAATCATCCCTTCTCATGTCTCTGAATAAGGTGATGAGTAAATTGTCTTATGATTGATTATTCCCAGCATTTGTAAACATCACTCTCAGATATTTTTCAGAAGCAAAATGAACTGAATTTTGCCTACAGTCAAAAGGCATTTAACAGAATCCCACAGAGAATTATTCTCAAGTTTCCTGGTATACTGATCTTTAGGCTGTATTCCATAAACCTCCATAGCTGGGGTACTTGGAAGCTGAAGTGACCCTGTTGGGTGTTCATTTGAAACTAGCTATGACCTAAGAAGAATCTGGGCTTCTACAGACAGGAAAAGAATCACTTCTAGCACCAAGGTTGTAAAACTCTGCAGTATTGTGGCATTATAGATGATTGTGGTCTTATAGACACTATGTCTTTATTTTGTGGATAAAGAAACTAGGAGTCAATGTTGTTTAATGTAAGCCTTTAAAAGGGTGGGAAAAAAAGTGTTATATAATGATGACTAATGCAATGTAAGAGGAGTTATTTTGGCACAATGGTAATGTGTTTTTCCCTTGCAGTTTTGTAACAGGTTCCTAGCTATTAGATAACTATGTCAGAAAAGTTGCATTTGAACTGACTTTCAGAAGAACTCAAAATAGTTCATTATTTTTGTTGCATCTTTGAAAGTGACCTCCAACTTCTGGCTTCAGTGAAAGTGAGGTCACCTGCAGTTAATCATTTCCAGTTGCACCACCAATGAGCAAAGTCATTCAGGTGGACTCCTAAAATCAGTTTAGTCTGCTTCTCTTTCATTTTTATATCACATTCCAATTTTGTTGTTAGTCTTACTATGAGATTTTTCTTGCATCTCTACCTTTCCCTCTATAATCACTGCACTCATGCTCAACAAGGTCCCAATCTTCTCTTGGCTGGATAGTGGAACAGACTTCTTACTATTTTCTTGTCTTAGCTCTTTCTGCACTCCCGTTTATTCTTCATATTACAGCCACAGTAATTTTTCTAAAATGCAAATGCAAGCATTTCACTCATCTTCATACAAACCTCCTTGTCTTCCTAGCCCTTCATCTTAAGTCTAAGCTCCACAAAATGGCATGTAAGGCTACAGGTTTCTAGTTGCAACCTTTACTATTTCCTTCCTCATACCTTTAGATTTAGAATTGCTGAACTACATGTAATTTCAAGATTCTATCCTGTTTCTGTGCCTTTCCACAAGCTGCTCACTCTTCTAGAGACACTTTTCTCCAGCCCCTTTGTTTCACACCCCCGTTGACCTTGCTAACTTTGATTCATCTTTCAAACTCTCCACAGGTGTCACCTGCTCTGGAAGTAATGCATCAGTCCTTCTTCTGTATTGAGGTACTATATATCTTGGTGATTAAAAGTGTATGCTCTGGAGTCAGACAGCCTAGGATCAAATTCTAACAGCATATTTTAGTAGCTATGGTACCTTACACAAGCTGTTTTATTTTCTGTGTCTTAAGTGAGACTTTATATTTGAGATAATAATAATAATGCCTCCCCTATTGAGTAGTTATCTGGATATTTAAAAATAACTACCGTATGATCCAGCAATTGGATTAATGAGTATATATGCAAAGGAAAGGAAATCAGTATGTTGAAGAGGCATCTGCACTCCTACGTTTATTGTAGCACTCTCTTCATACTAACCAAGGTATGGAATCAACCTAAATGCCCATCTACAGATGAATAGATAAAAATATTCCACTAAGACAGTGAAATACTATTGTATCATAAAACAGAATGAGAGTCTGTCATTTGTAGCAACATGAATGAACCTGGAGGGCATTATGTTAAATGAAATAAGCCAGGCACAGAAAGACAAATACTGCATGATCTCATTCATATGTGGAATCTTAAAATGTTAATTTTATAAAATTATAGTACAATAGTGGTTATAAGAGGCTCTGTGTGTGTGTGTTTGGGGGGGCATTCCAGAAAGTTGATCAATGAGTGGAACATTATATTTAGATGGAAAGAATAAATTTGGTGTTATGTTACACAAGAGGGTGACAATAGCAAATAACAATGTGATATTTCACTGTAGCCAGAAGAGGAGATTTTTAATGTTGTCACTACAAAGAAATGATAAATGTTTAAAGTGATGGATTTGATAATTACTCTCATTTAATCATTATAGAATGTATGCATGTATTGAAACATCACACTATACCCCATAAGTACAATTATCACGTGTCATTGTCAATTTGATAATGAATTAAGAAAGAAGAGTGCTTGTTATGCAGTAAGGTATAAATAAATATAACTACAGTTATTATTGTTACTAACTTGTGAATTCAATTATTACATATATTAGTCTGAATTATAATTATAATTATTTCTTTATACTCCAGTATCCACTAACATTTAAAACGTATTTGAGGGCAAAGGCAGGAACTTAATCATCTTTATATTTTCAAAAGCTGCTATGAAGCCAGGAACCTAGTACACACTCAGTAAAATCTAGTTAAATATGAGATGCTTTAAGGAAACAAAATGTTATATAAAAATGAGGCAATATCATTTCACCATGACAAAGAAAGTAAAAGGAAAAATCAAAATTAAAGATGATTCAGGAAGAGTTAAATTTGATGCTGGTTTACATTTTAAGATGTAAGTTGTTTAGGCTAATGTCAAAATACAATTATATTTGTGAGTGGAAAAATTGTAGTGGTGGAAAAACAGAATGTTTTGATGGGTAGGTAAGTAAAAAAAATTACATTTTCTGTTGACTAACATACAATGCTTGTCAACTCTTCCAAGGAGCTCCAACTACTGAGCGTGAATCCCCTTGCACACTCACATGCCTGGCTTCCTACACCTCTTCTTCCAGGACCACACTGCTACTGTTATTGGTTCACTGGATCCACTGTCCATAAATTCACATATATGAAGCCATGGGATCAGTCTGCAAAGGCCCCCACACCCTTTTAAGTTTCCATTCTCCCACCAGAACATTTACATGTGGTGTGGACCCCTCAGAACGTTTCAGGTTCCTGATAATGACCTAAGACCCTAAATTCCCAGAACCTTTTTCTCCAACCATAAATTTAAACTATACTTGAAGTGAGTTTGGGTGGTAACAGGAACCACATCCGGAATTTCAAACACCTGAGTTTAAAATAAACTTTTAAGATAATTTTTGTAAGCTGAGCATAGTCTAACTTACTAAATCCATGTAAACTGATACTTGAGGGTAAACTGTACATTTTTCAGACTGTATATTTTTACATAAGCACATAAAAACCAGACACACACAGCTCCTTATTCAGATACATTTTTGCAAACTTTGTACATTGTCCAAAAAAAAAACCATAAAAAATATTTAAATGAATGATTTAACTAAATTCTGTTTGAGAAGCCATGAAGAGAGTCTAGGGTAGGGATTAAAATTAAATTAACACAATTATAGCGAGCAACCATGAAACAACAGAAGTCATGTTTGGCTTAGCAAGCTGATGCACATACCTCAATTCACATCATAGTGATCCTTTTGAGACTAAAATTGTCCAATTCCAGGAGACAGAGAATAAATAGAGTCACATTCTAATTAAAGTAAAACTCTTCATAAGTGCATTGAAGGAGATATACAAGCAGAATGACTATAAAGATTTATTGAGTGATTTGCAAAACAGGCTGATTTTGGTGAGATTATTTGATTTTTGTGAAAATCATAGACAAAGACCTTAATAATTATGGTAATAATAGCAATAGTAACGATAATAATAACATCCTAACATCGTTTTAAATGCATATGCATTTTGCTTTAAATCCAAAATGAGTTGATGATGTAGCTGTAATTTCATCATATTAAATTAGAAAAATGAAAAAAACCTGAAAATTTTCTATTGCCTTTGGCATATTCCTGAATTTCATGCTGTTTTTGGACTTTGCCCCAGGGAGAGTTAGATAGATATTATTTTGGGTGTGAAATGTCCAATGCATTAGCTGTGACAGGATTACATGGACAAGTATTTTAATGACTGGTAGAAAATTTTGCAAACATAGTGAACCTTGTTTCAAAATCAATTACTGCAGTTTTCTGGCTCTGTAATGTAAAATTTCAATATAAATGGGAGGCAAATGCTATGAGCAGATTAAAAAAAAGAGAAAGATTCCTGTTGACAGTAAGTACAAGACAACATATGATATTGGGGGTGCATACACCACATGGCTGGTTAATCTTCAAGGCTCATTTCATGTCAGGAAACAGAGCCAAGTGAAAACAGTCCCTTCCAAATTCAGACAACTACACAAAAGCCAACAATTCAATGCAACATTATCTCATTAAGCAAAGCTGTTTTCTCCCCAATCAATCATCTTGAATAAAATAAACTGATGTTCAATTTTTAAAAAATAAAAGATTGGTAAAATTCAAGAAAGCTGCTGGCACATTCAGTTTCTGTCATACCATTGCTTCCTCAGCATGAGCTGTTTTCAAGACAAAAACAGCAATTGACACTAATTAATACTAATTACTCATCTTGAGCTTACTTTTTGGTTTATCTGGCCTTACCAATATATAGTATTGAAGTTAAACATTTCTTTGAGGACTGAATAATCTTTTCAGCTCATCCTTAACCCATGCTGTTTTACAAGGATGCTTATCTGAGTACAGGGAGGAAAAAAATAAATGGGTTGTGGTCATATAAAGGCGAAGATGTACTTACACCTTGAATAGACTATAAGCTTCTTCAAGATTTAATGCTTTGTTATAGATTTATACTAGCAATATGTTCTCTATCTGTGTACAGAAACACCTTGTTTTATTGTGCTGCATTTTATCACACTTTGCAGATGTGTGTTTTACAAACTGAAGACTTACGGCAAGTCTGTGTTGAGCCAATCTATCAGCACCATTTTTCCCATAGCAGGTGTTCACTTGTGTCTCATGTCATGTTTTGGTAATTATCATAATATCTCAATCTTTTATTATTAATATATCCATTATGGTGATTTGTGATAGTAATCTTTGATTTTACTATTGCAGTTGTTTTGGGGCATCAAAAACTGCACCCATATAAGATGATGAACTTAATCAATAAATGTTGTGTCTCTTCTGAACACTCCACTGACCAGCTACTTTCCTATCACTCTCCTTCTCTTCTGGCCTCCTTATTTCCTGAGACACAATATTGAAATTAGGCTAATTAATGGTGCTACAGTGCCTTTCATGTGGTTAAGTAAGAGTCACAGGTTTCTCACTTTGAATCAAAAACTAGAAATAATTAAGCTTAGTGAAGAAGGTATGTATAAAGCCAAGACAAGCCAAAAGCTATGCCTCACGTATCATTATTTAGCCAAGTTGTGAATGAAAAGGGAAAATTCTTGAAGGAAATTAAGAGTGCTGCTCCAGTGAATGCAAGAATGACAACAAAGTGAAACAGCTTTATTGTTGACATGGAGAATGTTTTAGTGATCTGGTTAGATCAAACCCACTATGACAGTCACTTAAGTCAAAACCTAATGTAGAACAAAACCCTAATATCTTTAATTTTGTGAAGGCTGAGAGAGATGAAAAACCTGTGGTTTGAAGTTAGCAGAGTTGGTTCATGAGGTTGAAGGAAAGAAGACATCTCAATAATATAAAAGTTCAAGGTGAAGCAGCAAGTGATAATGTAGAAGTTGAAAGCAAGTTATTCAGAAGATATAGCTAAGATTACTGATGATAGTTGCTACACTAAATGATAATTTTCAGAGTAGATGAAATTGTTTTGTAGTTGAAAAATAATCCATCTAGGACTTTCATAGGTAAAGAGGAGAAGTCAATGTCTGACTTCACAGCTTCAAAGGACAGGTTGCCTTTCTTGTTAGGAGCTAATGCAGCAGGTGACATTAAGTTGAAGTCAATTTTCATTTACAATTCCAAAAATAATAAAGCCCTTAGGATTTATGCTAAAGCTACTTTTCCTATGCTTTATAAATGGAACAACAAAACTGGATGACAGGACATTTGTCTAATCATGTTTTACTAAAAGTTTTAAGCCCACTGTTGAGATACACTGCTTAGAAAAAAAAGGTTCCTTTCACCTATTGTTCGACAATACACCTAGTTACTCCAGAGCTCTGATGGAGATGTACAAGGAAGTTAATGTTGTTTTCATGCTTGCTAATGCAACATTCATTCTGTAGCCCATGAATCAAGAAGTAATTTTGACTTGCAAGTCTTATTATTTGAAAAATATATTTCAAGAGGCTATAGCTGCCTTAGATAGTGATCCCCTCTGACAGATCTGGGCAATGTAAATTGAAAACCTTCTGGAAAGGATTCACAATTATAGATGCCATTAAAAACATTAGTGTTTCATGAGATGAGGTCAAAATATCAAAATCAACAGGAGTTTGGAAGATGATTTCAGTCCCCACAGATGACTTTCACGGGGTTTAAAACTTTAGTGGAGGAAGTAACCGAAGATGTGGTAGAAATAGCCAGGGATCTAGAATTAGAAATGAGGCCCAAAGAAGTGATGGAGTTGATGGCACCTTAGGATGAGCAAGAAAAATGGTGTTTTAAGATGGAATCTACACTTGGTGAAGATGCTGTGAACATTGTTGAAATAGCAACAAATAGTATATGAACTTAGTTGATAAAGCAGCAGGATTTCAGAAAACTGACTCCAATTTTGAGCAAGTTCCACTGTGGATAAAATGCAATTCAGCAGCATCACATGCAACAGAGAAATCTTTCATAAAAGAAAGAGTCATCAGTGCTGCAAATTTCATTGTTATCTTGTTTTAAGAAATTGCCACAGCCACCCTAACTTTCAGCAACTATCATCTTGATCATCTGGCAGCCATCCACACTGAAGGAAGACCCTCTACTAGGAAAAAAGATTATGACATGTTGAAGACTCAGAGGAGTGGCATTTTTTAGCAATAAAGTATTTTTTTCGTGAAAGAATGTCCACTGTATTTTAGACATAATGCCATTCCACATTTAGTAGACTAATGTGTAGTGCAAACATAACTCTTATATGCACTAGGAAGTAAAAAAGTCATGTGACTCACTGCATTATGATATTTCTTTATTATGAAACTTGCTTTATTGTCTTGGTCTGGGGCCTAACCCTCAATATCTCCAAGGTATGCCTGTCATTATTACAATAGGTAACACTGAAGCTATTGTTATTATCCTTATTGCTTAAAATGATAGCTCTCTGTGTTTAAAAATCATCATTGACTCTTCATTGTCACTGAGTTAAGCATAACCTTTTCAATTTAGGGATTAGGAGCATCACAAATAATATAGTCGTGTCCTCTCTCTCCAGCTTCATCTTATATTATTTCACAGTCACTCCTTGGACTCCCACTAACTCTAGTAATCAACACTCCCAACCATGTTCTAGGCTTTTTAGTTTGTGTGTCATTCTTTATTTATGTTTTGCTCTTCCATTTTTAGTTTCTCGACCTGCCCAACTCTTTATGAATAACAATTTCATCCACTTTGCTACCCATACAATATATTCTTTTATACTTCTGTTAATGACACTTACCTTACTCAGTTATAAAGTTGGTTGTCCATTTGCATCTGTCTCATGTCCAACAAAGTTTATCAGACTGAAGTAAACAATTAACAAATCAAATTACAAAGAATCTTTCTAAAAAATTAGATATTTTCTACCCTTTACAAGAGGAGATATGGATATAAACTAATGTATTTTTTGTTTTTAGACAAATGTGCATAATGTAAATACTTAAATATGATTATAGCAGACGTATTGTTCTTATATACTTAAGCATATTCTCTGGGAACTTGCACATTTGAAGTTATTCTACATTTTGTAACATATAATGATTAATTTTAATATTTTATCTTGATTTCCAGGATATGCCTAATAATGGACCGCTAATTCAGAACTATTTGACAGCCATAATGGGAACTTAGGACTGGGCGAAGAATTGTGACCCAGCAATTGCTAGCCATTTCCAAAAATGGCCATTTCAATATGCATCAGTCTACAAGCATGGCTTCCTCTCTACTATGGTCCATATCCTGTGTAGGTTGAAACTTTATGAGAAGTGTCATAGACAAGAATTTAATGGTCATAAAAAGTTCTCAATCTGTTCTCTTATTAAGTAGTGTTTATTCCTTTTTCCTTAATATCTTTCCCACAAGATACAGTGGATCCCTGTTTCTGTGAGATCTTCAACTTAAACTTCGTTCAAGATCTCTCTCTTAATTTTACCTTCTTTGCAAATTTGATATGCTATATTCTTAACACAATCAAGAATCACAATTCTGTGTTTTGTTGACTTAGTCACTGGACTAATTTACATGATGCATTTGTAGTCCCCATTTAAGCTAAACCCATGTGTAGCTAAAGGCATATGACAGTGAAAAGCAAATATATGTGTTACAAATATTCATATGCATAATACCCTGGCATGTGGTTCATGTAATAGATTCTGTGGTGGGACTTCAATGGATGGGAGAGGGCAGAAGTGCAGGAATTTACAAGTATGGGTTCCTTAAGGGAGATTACAACACTGGCATACCTACGAGATCTGGTTGGTGGCACAGCAGAGGTTGACGATATAATAGAAATGAGTCTTTTGCTCTTTCCTCCTTTTCTCTAAACACTTCCAGAGAGATGAGTAACTGTTGTTTTGAAACTTGCCAACCCATTCTGTGATCCTGAGATATCTTGGCTATTTTATTATTGAGTTTGGGCTATTCGTCATGTAAATGTTTTCATGGTAGTGGATCTTTATGAATTAACTCACCTCCAAGATAATTGAGAGCAATTAATACATTTCCTCTTCTAGACACAGAAAAGACTCCCGTTTGTGACCACCTATTCCCACATGACTGGTTTACTCATTTGAACATTTCTACCTTATTGTTCAGAGAAAGAAGCTACTCTGGAAAGAAGTGGGGTGATGAATCGGTATTAGATAGTTTCAAACATGGGAATAAGCGAGGTAATAGCTTGTTCTGTCACTAGTATTTATTTAGAAAGTCACTTGGAGTTTTATAGCCAACTCCTGCCATATCCTCCGAAAGATTAAAAAAAGAGGAATCATGGTATGGGGTTCCTCCCCACAGAGACACTGCCTGTTCCTTTGGGTGTACTAAACCTTAAAATGAGTTCTCATTCCTACAGTCCAACAGCTCCTCAGATATTTCTAGCAATTTTCTGGGTGGCAGTTTACACTTATCAATGATTGCTATGAGAACTCAAAAGTGAGAAAATCATAAAATTAGAGAAACAATGATTTTCTTCATTGCTAAATTGATCAATAACCTTAGGGACCATAGCTTCATGTCTTTTCTTCTCAAACACACAGAAGATTTTGAAGAAAAAGACAATAAAACCAAAATGGAAACCATGGGAGTTGTAAAAGTTTTTCATAATAGGAATAAATTACACCATGACATGTGGAGGCCAAAGTGTAGAGACTGCTGAATTGCAAGACACAGACCCAGTTCCAGGGTATCCAAGCATGTCTCAAAAAGTTGAAGGATCTCATTAAACAGTGCTAGGTAACTTTCTTTCAAGGAGGTGTTATTGGTATTTAAAAAGTACCAAGATAGTTGCTAGGGGACAAACTAGCCTCTTGACAGAACCTCGCAGCACTGAAACCCATTAGAGAATCTCCTTCTAAGTTTTACTGTCCGAGAAATCTAGTTTTGCCAGGGCACGCAGTAGGGCCACATTTAGGGAGAATGAAAGAAGCTAAACAAGGTAAGAGGAAACTAACATGTAACTTAGCCTAACAAAAGGATTTACAAAAGGCAGTGAGGTTTTCTTCTCATATAATAGATATATGCATTTATTCTCTAGGGCAATGTCAATACATATCATGGTTTCTGGGAAGTGAATTTAGTAATAAGAAGTTCTTTATGTCACCAGAGGTGATTTGTTTTAAGACTTATTTAATTCATTTAATAAAACAACAAAATGTGATTAAAACTATTACTATTCTTTTATAACTAACATCTCGTACGGCAGGCATAGGAGTGTGCCAGGTTCGTACTTTCCCCTCCTTAGTATTAGATGAACAGTGGTACAACCTGATTTTTTATTCTCCTTTTTTCCAGTATCCCTGTGTCCAATCTTTTGTTGATAGGATTCTTCAGAAAGGGTATACAATAAATAGTCAAGTCCGTCTTTCCTCCCTTTGCCTCTCCTTATTCCCTCTCCCTCCCTCTTTCCTTTCCTTCCTTTCTTCACTCCTTCTTCCCTTCCCTTCCCCTTCCCTCCTATTCATTCCCTTCCTTTGTTCATTTCTTCCTTCATTTTTCCATCCTCCTTTTCCCCTGCCTCCTTCCCTTCTCTCCCTCTTTATCTAAAACCTGTACTTGATTGTAATTTTATGAAGCATTTTAAACATAAAATGTAGAATGTGTAACAGATACACCTA
>PVKP010016146.1:0-48830 GCA_004027715.1 Plecturocebus donacophilus | reverse complement strand
TTTTTGGATTGAAATCCTTTCCTGCTGGCTTCAATGGGACCCCACCGAAGGGAAGACGAGACCTCTTCCTCACAGTAGAATGCTCTCACATCTGAATTTGTAGATTCATAAGAGAAAAATTGGATTAAGAAGTCTATACAGTCAGTAACAGTATCAGCCAGATTGGCAGCCAGTCCTGCTATTATCTCTCACGTGGACCACTGAAACTGCTCCCTAAGGGGTCCGCACCTGTCGACCCTTCAAACTGATGCCCCAGCAAGCCTCCTGAAAAATACATATGACAGATAATAATGAGCATTGGCAAGAATGTAATGAAATTAGAACATTTATACATTGCTGGTGAGACTGTAAAATGATGCAGCTGTTTTGGAAAACAGTACACCAGTTTCTCAAAAGATTGTTCAACGCAGAGTTACCATATGATATAGCAATTCTACTCCTAGGTATATACCCAAAATAAATGAAAACGTAGGTCCATACTGAAACTTGTACATGAATTTTAATAGCAATCTTATTCACACTGGCCAGAAAGTGGAAACAAACTAAATGTTCATCAACTTATGAATGGTTAAACAAAATGTGGCAGGTCCAACACAATGGAATATTATTTGGCACTAAAAAGGAATGAAGCACAGTTAGAACATGGAAAAAGAATTATGCTAAGTGAAAGAGGGCAGTCACAATAGGCCACATATTAATATGCTTTCATATGCATGAAATATCCAAGATAGACAAAACTATAGAGACAGAAAGTAGATAAGTGGTGATGAGAGTGGAGAAAGAAAAAAAACCCAGTCAGGCAGGCAGTTAGGGTGGGTCATCAGTTAAATCTTTCTAAACAAAAGAATAGCCTGCAGGCACAGATAACGGACTTGGACAGGGGGGCTTGCCTAAGACATGTCCACAGCTGCACAGTTAAGAAAGGCTACACAGGTGACTTGCCTGGATATGCCTGCAATAGAAAATTCCATCCCCTGACACATGCACAGTAAGGGGAACAAAGCAATATGGAATAACTCAAGATAAGGGCCCACATGTGTGTTAGGAGGACGGAATGGAGCTACCAGAAAATTGTACTTTATGCAAATGAGACACCATCCCTCATCGGTTTTCTATAAAAGCTTTTGCATTCAACTGTAAAAAATGGCAAAACCCTTCCAGGTCCCCTCTCAACAACAGAGAGGTTTCTTTCACTTATGAAACTTTCAATTCAACCTCACATTTTGTGTCCATGCTCCTTAATCATCTTGGTCGTGAGACAAAGAATTCTGGATGATACCTCACAATGAGAGACGGCTACATCCTTGTGCATAGGCGAGACTGTAACAGTCACCTAGAGCTGGAGAGAGACTAGCGGACAAAGGGGTGGGTGTTCTTACAATTAAAGGGTATGAATTTCTTTTGCAGGTGATAAAAATGTTCTAAAATTGATTATAGTGATGGTTGAACAATTGAGTGAGTATAGTAAAAACCACTGAATTCCACATTTTAAATAGGTGAATTGTGAATTATATCTCAATGAAACTGGTACCCCCAAAAAGAAAAAAAAAATTAGACCTGCTCATTCTTCTACCAAAGGCTTCTGCTGGTTTCCCATTACCCAAAAATAAAACCCAAGCTCCCTGGTCCCCCAGGAAACTGTCCCTTGAAAATTGAGCCCCACCCCATTTTTCAGCATCGTCTTCCTCTCTTCTTGACATGTACCCCAAATGCTGAGCTTTTGAGCTTGCCCTGTTCCTGAACATACCGTACTGGGGCTGCCACAGGAGTCCAGGCCTTTGCATTGTGTCCTTATCTCCTGCATTGCCTTTTCTTTGATCTCTCTCTCTGACAAATGCCGATTTATTCCTCAGGATCCAAGATGAGCATCACCTGTTCTACGCAGCCTTTCCCAGCTTTCCCAGGAATAGTTTATCTCACTCCTGGGCTGCCACAACACTCTGTTTATAGTTTATTTTTTTGTGCTTATCACATTTTATTTTAATTACCTGTCTGCGTAGTACCTTCTCCACTAGCCTGGACCATGGGCGCTTCAAGGACAGAAACTATGCCTTGTTTATCTTTGTACCCTTCTCTCCACCCCACTCCCACCACATGTGATTAAACACACAGGAGAAAAAGAGAGGGAGGGACATGCATGCACACCTTAGAGTCCAGCCTATAAAAAGTAGTTAAATGTGAAGAAGGGAGACGGAAGGCAAGTGGAAGAGGACAGTCTCTGGCACTGGAGAACTAGGTGTGAGCTCATCCCATTCCATGCTGGCTGAGCAACCTTGGTTAAAACTTAACCTCAGTCAGGAGTTCGAGACCCACCTGGCCAACATGGTGAAACCTTGTCTCTACTAAAAATACAAAAGTTAGCCAGGTGTGGTGGTACACACCTATAGTTCCAGCTACTCAGGAAGCTGAGGCAGGCGAATCCCTTGAACCCAGGAGATGGAGGTTCCAGTGAGCAGAGATGGCACCACTACACTCCAGCCTGGGCAACAGAGCAAAACTCCCTCTCAAAAAAAAAAAAAAGAAAGAAAAGAAAATTTGGCCGGGCACGGTGGCTCACACCTGTAATCCCAGAACTTTGGGAGGCCGAGACAGGCAGATCACCTGAGGTCAGGAGTTCGAGACCAGCCTGGCCAGCATGACAAAACCCCGTCTCTATTAAAAACACAAAAATTGGCTGAATGTGGTGGCATGCTCCTGTAATCCCAATTACTCCGGAGGCTGAGGCAGGAGAATCGCTTGAACCCATGAGGTGGAGGTTCTAGTGAGCTGAGATTGCGCCATTGCACTCCAGCCTGGGCAACAAGACGGAAACTCCCATCTCAGAAAAAAACAAAAACAAAAACAAAACTTAACCTCAGTTTTCTCTGGTACAAAAGACGATTAGCCGGGCCATTTGTGTTAAACTCATTAACCCCTACAATGATGCTTTGAAGGAGATATTATTATGTACGTTTCACAAGTAAGGAGCTCAAGGCCACACTCCTAGTACCCTAAGCGATATAGATGTTTGATGTTTGGAGGTTTGTCTCTCTGACCCCAAGGCCTAAGCTTTCAGCCTCATCAGCAATTTGCATGCCATCCGCTCATAGTTTCTACCTATTATTTAACTTTCTCCAAAGTCTCAGAAGACCCTGGAGGCAAACAGCACCAGGTTGCACTCTCAGAACACCTCCTTTGCCTTGAACTGTATTCAATTCAAAGTGCTCTACCTCTCAAACTCAGTTTACTACCCTGCGGATTTCCAGATGTTACCGTGAGGCAAATGCATGCCTGTAACTTCCATCCACTGCTCTCCACCCAGCCAGGGCTCGCTCATTTTTTAGGACCCAACTCAAATTCAATGTCCTTTAAGCCATCTTCTTAACTCTTTTGTATTCTTCGAGGTCTTACATTCTGAATCACTTATTTTAACCGCACATCTCTAAACTTTGCTTTCCATTCACAGACAAAAATGCAATTTATACCCCTACCCCTGTCTGCTTCCTGCCCACTCACTTGCTGATACCCTGCAATACACACTCCATCCTCACCACTCCAGGAGAGCTACATTCTCGCCTTTACCTACAACCCTACCTCTGTGCCAGAGTAAATGCGTTTCTCAGAGCGCTTCTCCCTCCTCCCCTGCAGCATTTGACAGCATTCTCTCCTCCCTCTGCCTCCTCCTGGACGCACCAGGCCGCCTTCTTCACTGGCCTTCCCGCTCCCGACTCCCTCAGTCCCTTTGCTCACTGGGGCTGCCGGAGGCTCAGGTGGGGCCCGTGCTTCTCCAGCCTTCACGCCCTCTTCCTGGAAGTGTGACATCTCTCATATCTCAGACAATAGCCCTGACTTCTTTCCTTAGCTCCAGCTGAGTGTCTCCAACTGCCTTCTGGGCTTTTCTACTTGGATGCCTCACCGTCACTCAGCATTCAATCTGTCCAGATCCTACAAGTGCTGTTAATACTTATGCACAAAGTGAGCTGTGGACACCAGTATCTTGATGAACTGTAAAGTATCTCTCCCGTCGTTCTGCACCCCCACCTCAACCTGGTCTCTTTCAGAATGGCACGTGAACTTGCTTATCTCATGAAAGGGGTCATCGAGAGCTCCGAGATGAGAATGTGCACGTGGGCACACGCTGCCTGAGATGTTAGGGCCTGTATCTGTCCCCAGAACCCTTGCAACGAATAGTCAACCCGTTATCACGGAATGCCTGTTCTGTGCCTGGGACTGTGCTAGATGCTTCTTGAGATACAAGATGATTCCTGCATAAAACCTATCATCAAACAGATTACAGCACGTACCATCTCAAAAGCAGCATAGTATAAAACCACACTCACCACCTTCCCCCACAGTTGGCGATTATTTTAGTCATCCGTGTTTATGACAGTTGGGGGGGTGCCCGCCTCGTTACTTCTTCCTCTTCTCCACACTTTCCCCCAAATCTGACCAATTCCAAATCCTGCTAGTTCTCGCTGGGGCTCCGAAACTGATACCACAAAATATGGTACTTTGTTGAGACAAACTGAAAAAACCCCAAGGTATCTATGGCCTTCCCCCGGCCCCCAGGCCCAAAGCCTTTATCTAAGGCCCAGACCCATCAAAAAGAGCAACTGTTTATTCTTTCCCTCCCTCTGTAAGACCAAGAATGTCACCTGAAGAGACCCTTTTGCAAGATTATGTAGGTTGATCTCTGCTCCCTGACCTGTTCATTGTCTTAGTAATCCCCTCAACAGAATTCCTCTCCTCTCCCCTCTCATAAACTATTTTGCCAGGATGGTGTATACGCTTCTGATCTACCTTGGTGGGTGGATAATTATTCTGTGATGCTTCCCGTGAATACGTGTGTATACATTAAATGAATTTGTATGCCTTCTCTCTATTCTACCTTTTGTGAGTTGATTTTTCAGAACCTTCAGGGGCCCAAGGAAAAAGCTCTCCCTTGATGGTTACATTCCTCTTCCTTAGCACCCCTTTGTCCCTGTTCTTTCTGTCTCTGCCTTGGCACGTACATTTAGGTCCTCGCGATTTTATGACTTGGTCTCCGCAATGAGGCCTTTCCTCTGGAAGCCTTTCTACCTCTTTGGATGGGTCTCTCAGAACTTCCGGATTAATTCTCTGAATGCACCCATTCTAGGAACTCACTTCCTTGTTCAAAACTGGCATTTCCTACAGCAGCTTTCAGAACATGATGGAATCTCAAAGTGAGAGAAAAACATGTGGGTGACAACAACTCATTGTTGTCCTCCCTTCTACAACACACCGTCCTCTTAAATTCACTCAGAGTGAAAACCACTCAAACAATTCATTCCATGATTGCCCTGATTGTTACAAAATCTTTCTCCAGTTGACTTGACTCTCATTTCTACCCATTGGTTCAAGTCATTCATTTTTACGTCCTCCAGCTTCTTCATCGCTTTGTTACAGTAGGTAGTTAGTCAGGCATGAGCAAGGCAGGAGAGGAATGTCCCCTACCACCAGGAATGTCAGATGACCATCAGAGGATGGTCAGGCAGTTGTTAGCTATCTCTCTAAAAAAATAATTGGTTACAGTGAATGCCAGGGAAAGGCAGTCTCCCAATAGATAGAAAAAAACCTGAAACTGGGGCCAGGTGCGGTGGTTCACGCCTGTAATCCCAGCACTTTGGGAGGCTGAGGTGGGCAGATTGCCTGAGATCAGGGGTTTGAGACCAGCCTGGCCAACATGGTGAAACCCCAACTTTACTAAAACGCAAAAATTAGCCGAGCCTGGTGGCAGGTGCCTGCAGTCCCAGCTACTCGGGAGGCTGAGGCAGGAGAATCACTTGAACCCGGGAGGCGGAGGCTGCAGTGAGCCGAGATCGCACCACTGTGCTCCAGCCTGGGTACAGAGCGAGACCTGCCTCAAAAATAAAATAAAATAAAATAGAAAAAAAACTGAAACTGGTGATCAGCAGCTTCCAGATAAGATCTCCGGAGTTGGGTGAGTGGGCTCAGGCATGCTCACGAAGAGGCCTTAAGATGAGTCTTAACGGAACCTATACATTCACAATTGCTTGGTGTGAGTCATTTAGAGTTTTCCAGTGTTCAGGCCTACGAATTCACCACCTTGGCCGTGTAGAAATATCTGATTATAGCTTCTTTTGGTCATTGACACATCGCTTGATCACTTTTCATTTACAAGCTGTGATTACCACTTGGAGATACTATATATATATATATATATATACAAATGTTAGGGGGAAATATTGTCACTATTATCGTATTTTGAAACATAATTTTTCTTCTAGTTTTGCCTTGTTTTCGGAAGTGTCTAGAAAAACATGAGACAAATTATATTTTGGGATTTTTCTTTTAACTTAGTGTTCTACTTTTGGTGACCTCAAGTAGGTATTTCAGAAAATGAGAGGGAGGAGCATATTTAAAGGCTGAATCATTTCATGTATGTTGTTACATTGCCTAAGAAAAGTGAAACTATAATGTTGAAACAATAATTGTTTCTTTTATATGTACAACTAGTCATAGCCTTTAAGTAAATTTTTACTTTTTGGATGTATCAAACATATATGCTTAGCTATAACTGACATTATAATTTCAGAAAGCTATTTATTAGGTTCAACAAAATTCACTTTATGGAATTTTTATGGTGATTTTAAAAATTACTCAAAGTTGTGAGAAAAGTTTTAAAATAATTAATCTTTACAGACCATGGAAATATTTCTCAAAGAGAATAGAAATATCAAGATACAATATTTCAGGATAGCTGTTTCTTGTGACTCGTTAAGACAGCCTTTCTTGTGAAATTAAAAAATTAATACATCACAAAATATGTTTGCTAACTTATAGTGAGTGAAAATTAACTCACGTATTTTATTTAAATCACTATTACGCTGTATGATTTTTTTTCTGCTCTGATTATGCAAGGTTTAGACTCATTAAAGTATAAATTCAAAAAAATTTATTTAAAACACATTACTGCTAGATCTCATAATATGTTTTCCTAATGATCTCTTCAGATGTGAACCAATCTTTTCCAGATAGTATTTAGCATTAACTTTTGGCCAGTGAATCAATAAATATAAATGTTGTAATCTCTATGGGTAGATTTAGTACTATCTATGGAAGTAAAAGAGCAAGAATTGTTGAGACATTATGTTGGCCGTGCCTTGTGAGAACCTTATACATTCCCTGAGGCTAAGACCATGTGTTTTTCATCTTGAGTCTAGCACAATTTCTGACACATAGTAGGCAGTTAAAAAGTATTTGCTGAATGAAAAATGACTGATGGCTGAATGTACTTAACTGTTCCAGTTTAGCCTTTAGAGGCTATTTTTAAAACTGTTAGAGTGAGGAATATACTCATTGAATACAGCAGCAAATATTTTCCTTTCACAAATGTCCAAGAATTTTTTGATAGGTATGTCAGTTTCCCATTGTGCCAAAGCTGTAGTCTTTTTTTTTTTTTTTTTTAATGTAAGCATCTTGGAAGTCTTTGGTTAAATTGTAAAGGAAAAGGACTTAAGTTTGCATTTTTAGTTTTTCTCTTTGTAAAAATGTTAATTTTCGTGTTGAATTTTCCATTTTATAAAGTATCATTAATAGTTTTTATATAGTATGCCTATGTTACAAGCAGTTTTTCTTAAAACAATTATTCCTATTAAATTAAGTCCCATTTAACAATTTTGAAAATTATACATAAACCTCACAACAGTCCTAAGATGTAGGTTTTATGGTTATCATTCCTATTAAATTCGATCTAGAGATGTTAAAGAATTTGTCCCAGTTCATTCAACTAATAGCGGGGCCAAACATCACAGATCCTACCTTGTTGCCTTTATTATGGTCTTTGGCAAAGTTACTTTTTGTTGGCATTGTAGCATGTGTAACACGTTCATTTCTCACTGTGTGCGGGTATGACTGTGTGTGTGTGCATCTGTGTGTGTGTATATATATATGTGTGTGCATATATTTATATTTCTAATATATATCATACTATGTAGAGTCCTTACCTCAGCATGTTAAGTCATTTAACTAAGTCTAGAATCAAAAGTCCATGGCTAAGGTGGGTGCAGTGGTGCACATCTGCAGTTCCAGCTACTGGGAGACTGATTTGGGAGGCGTGCTTGAGCCCAGGAGCTCCAGACCAGCCTGAGTAACATGGCAAAACCTCAGCCAGGAGTAGTGGCACACGCCTTCGGTCTCAGCTACTCAGGAGGCTGAGGCAAAAGAATGACCTGAGCCTGGGAGGCAGAGGTTGCAGCGAGTCGACTATACTCTGGCCTGAGTGACAGACTAAGACCCTCTCTCAAATAAATAAAAATTGTTTTTAAAAAATTACATGGCTGGAAATGTCAATTTTTCAAAGTATTTTATGTCAAAAATAAAATTTGTATTAACTTTTAAAAAATAAAATTATGTAAAAACTTTTCCACATCACTAATGGTGAAATATAAGAGCCTAAAAAATAAGACAGAACTTGTTTATTTTTAAGCACCAGATCTGTTTCCCACACTGTAAACACTTTGATTTCTTTTACTTTGCCCTCTTGCTTCCCAAAATACTTACATAGGTGTGCCTGATTACAAGTCGAGGTGTTTATGTTATTCTAGTTTTTCAGACAGAGAGGCTTCTTTTTTTTAAATCTTTTCTTTTATTAATATGTCAATGTATCACTAAAAAAAGACTGAACTAGACAACAAATCAGAACCCATTATTGTCTGCCAATAAGTAGAAAACACATAAATTTAAATTACCCCCCAGAGTGCTCCTTTTACTTCTCCACCTGGTATGATTCAGATATAACTGGTGATGGAGCAAACCCTCTGAGAGCTATAATTGTATTTCTATTATACCATTTGATGTTCGTAGCTGCTTGTGTCTCAGGAGCCACAACATGGCCACAGAACAGAGTGTTCCTTGTGGAAAGCAGCAGCACTGCAACACAGTTCTCTGTTTAAAAAAAAAAAGGGGGCAAAGCACTTCCATGTTCAGGGTTTTCACATTTTAATTTTTATTGTAAGTTGCTTCCATTTTCAAAGTTGAACATTATTCAGGGTGATTGCTGTATCCAAAAAGAAAGAAAGAACTATAAAGCTCAAAATGTATTGTAGACATGTAACAGCTGGTTTAGGGGAGTCAATATTAAACCCCAACTCTATTATAATGCTTTTAGTGTCCTTATTTTTGCTTTATACTGTCTAGATGGACAAATGAATTGACTACTTTTAACAACATGTAGCTTATTGACTTACATGTCAATAAATCCGAAAATTTAGATGAAAAGATATTCTTGATTGTGTATAGAAATTACAATTTCTGTAGTAATCCATGCACATATTTGTTGAGTAAATTAGAGAATAAATGAATAGACTGAGTCATCTCAGTGTTTGTGGGTGAAACTAATCCAATGAAGCAGTGAAGCCTTAGTAAAAGATGATGGGTACTGAGAGAGAGAGAGTACTTTTCACTTATTTTAACTTTTGATATTTGTAGGTGGTATAATTTGAAGATGACTGACTTGAGAGTCAGAGGCCTGGATGCTTGCTGATTCTGTCATATAGTGATGTGTAACCTGTTGCCATTTGTTTAACCACTTTGAGTTCAAATTTCTTCATGGGGACAGTCACAACCTTCCTTGACTTAAACTTTGTGGTGACTACTAAAAGCTGTAAAATTCCTTTTTAAAAAACATTATAAAGTGAAGAGCCTTTCAAACAGATTTTTCTTATGAATGTAAAGTTGAAGATTTTCTGGAGTTTGCCTCATTTGGATAAAATCTTTTCCTCCAGTAGCTTGTTCCTTTTGGAATCTTTGAAATTTTCCATGCCTACACTCAAGAATAGTGAGTGGGAAATTTCCTTGGAGGGTTTAGAGATAATAGAGATGAAGAAGAAAGTGTGCACCTGTCATGAGACCTGATGACTGAACTGAAGCTATCATTCCAGATTGCCTGTGGGCTCATGTACCCAACCGACATCAATAATGTTGTGTGTATGTGTGCATGTGTTTATGCTCATGTGTGCTTCTGTGTACATTTGTCTGAATTTTTGCCTTTATAATAAATGTTTATTATCTATTCACCAAAATATGCAAATCTTGAACTCTCGAATAATCTACTACATGTAGGAAGTTTTCTGAACCAATAGTGTATGTTTTAAAGAAAACTACTCAGACGAAGAAAATAGATTTACGTTTCCCCACAGGATTGCAGAGCAGAAAGACATTATACAGGAGAAAGAGCCACCTTGTCCAAAGGACCAGTCTTAAAATGATACACGTTTTACGTTATCATGTAGAAATGATGAATGGTCCTCATCGTAAATGGAATCAGATGGCAATAAAAGAAAGCATATCTGATGGCTACAGTATCGGGACCAATTAGATAAAATGACGCAGCAGTGCATAATGGACAGCACACATCTGTTGTTACAATACAAAGTGCTCCAGGGAGTTTAAGGGCTACACAGGAAAGAGTAGGGGAATTTCACACTCATTGACTTTGCCTTTAATTGATATTTTAGCTGCAGAGATAAGATAAACCTGTTTTCATGTTTAGGTAATAACACTCTCCAAAATATCTAAGTATCATTAGCGATTATAATACACAAAGAAAGAAAGGAACCAAATGTTATATCTGACTTTGTTTTCCAGTAATTAATTAAAAGAATACGTGCTATTTCTTTTGCTGTGAAAGTATATTCAGTCTTGAAACATAAAATCAAATTTAGCAATACAAATGGCAAGGAACTAATTTATGAACACCACATATAGGTACTCTTTTTATCTATTAAGAAATTTAGGATGTTAATATTTAAATATTACTGGGCTCCAGCAGCTGCGATTATCTGTTAGCGTAATCAGCTATCTAATTATATTAGAATGGTGCAAAAATTATTATTATGTTTTTTTGTATTTTACAGCTCAGTGGTCAAGATACTCAAAATTAGACAGCACATTAGGGCTTTGATAATGAAAATAATGTATGCTAATATTTTTGAAGGTAAGGACTTTTATTGGAAATTGATGTAAACTGATTTTAATGTTAATGCTTTTTAGTTTCAAATATACCTATCTACTTTTCTTTTGAAGGCTTATAACTAAAAATAAATTAATGATCCTTTATTCAGTCAGCACATTTATTCCAACAGACTTTTCACACTTGATGTTTGCTTTTACAATTAGCCACAACACAATTAATAATACAGTAACACATTTTATTTCACGTATGGCGGGGAGAGACTTTACTATAATCCATATGAGATAAATATTATTATCTCAATTTCACAAATGAAAAATTGGCACCAAGAATTTAACTTTTCAAGAATCAAAAGCAAGTAAGTTGTGAAGACATGATTCAAACACAGGAAGGTTTTGCTGCTCACTAAACCTCTGCAGAAACCTGGATTTTCACTGTTCGTTAAAGCTCCAAATTTATATAAAGAAGAAAAATGTTGAGTTGTGTCCCTAAATCTGCTTTCAAGCTAATACCTTCTCGTCAAGTCATCATATATTTTGCCTTATTTGAAAGAAGTTCAAACATTTGACAGACTTCAAAGTCTGTTGTACTTGAGTTTGAATTATGACCCACCCTCGTCACTTACTGGATGTGTGATTTGGGGTTAGTCTCTTACAATTTCTTAGCCTCAGTTTCCTTGTGTGTAAACAATAAGGAAACAACTCTGTCCTTTCACCACTGTAGACATAATTAAGCAAAGATTAGTCTTATTATTTGTGAGGTTCTTGGCATAGAGACTGGAAAGATAGAAAAGGCCTAATATATGGAACTATAACATTAATATTGTTGCCATCATTATCACCCCCTTAACATGTGGTTCGTTTAAGATAGTTTAATAACATTCAATAAGCATTTCATAAATATATAACAAATAAGTGGTTCATGCTATTCTGCAATATTTTAAAGACTGCAATCTCTACTGTATTGATATTTTGTTTTAGAGACAATTAGCCCTGTCTGTTAAATTGAGAAATATGCTTTTAACCTGACTTCTAAACAGTAGAATTTCATGATCCATTTGTAGAGATGGACCAGAAACAAAGAATAAGGTATTTCTTGAGATATTTTATTTGCATTAATACATTCACTCCCAGTGGACACACACCACCACCCAGTCTTCGAATGAGCTCAAAGCTGTGTAACATGTTGTTATCTATTTGAATTCAGTTCATCCCTGATCAACTCTTGTGGGTGAGCTCATGAGATCTGAGCCTTTGGATTCATCATCTTCTACAATAATAATGCTGTTTCTGTAATTACCTGTGCTTAAATATATTTAAGTCAAACTGACATCTAGCCCAAGAAACACTTTATCTTTCGTCCTTCTTTGACAATTGAAGATTTGGTTTTCAGATATACCCAACTCTACCTAAATGGTCTGGCTTATGTAATCCCTGGATCTTCATGCTTATGCTCATTTTCAAACATGATTGTGACCAACTGTCTCCCCTGACACAGTCAGTCTCATGATCTAGGTGACTTTTGCAGTCCTTGTTGGCTCCTGTTTGAAATGGATAAAGAGCAATAACACAGCTTAGGTTAAAAATGAAATGTTCTTTTATTGACATAGTTTATAAAGAATATGTAGGTACATTACACAGATTCTGAAAAGTACAAAACAAAGTCAAAGAAGAAAATCAGTATCACCTTGCACTCAGAGGTATCTACATGTGTGCAAGAAAGAAAAATAAACATCCTGCTATTTCCATAGATCACAAATATTTTTTCTGGTAACTAAATACTCTTGTAAATAACCATTCTAATGAGTAATATATGTTTACACATGTATCCTGTAATTCATTTCAATAACCCAATTGTTGATGCCAATTTTTCTGTATTATAAATGTCATGACAATAAAGATATTTATAGAGCAACAGATGGCAATTTTTTATTACCTTAAATAGCTTCCTAAGAAGGGAATTTCTGATCTAAAGTTAATATAGCATTTATTTTTGGTAAGAGATGTATTTTATTTTCCAGGAAGTTTATACTTAAATAACATTAAGTAACATCACTGTTTAAAATATTTCCAGTAATATATCAATTACCTCATTCATCTTATTGTACATCTTAAATAAATATAATTTTTGCCACTTGTACCTCAGTAAAGCCGGCAGAAAAAATAAATAAAAATAGAAGACTTCTGATAATATTTAATTTTAGTTCAATGGAAATATAATTAATGCACGTTAATTGCAGAAAATTTAGAAAATACTGAAGAAAATTAAAAATTCAAAAAAATTTTGCCATTCACAACTAGTGACTGTCCCTTTTTTCATCAGAGCTTATGTATATTTTAAACACACATTTTTAAAAAGGTAAAACAAAATTTCAAACTCTTCTCTTGACATTGTAATGTGAGCATTTCATACTTTTTGATTCTCTTTTTTTCTTCCCTATTTCAGAGACTGGCTACTATCTATATGTCGCTCTCATCAGAAACTCATGGAAATCACTCCAGACATGACCTTCTTTCTTTTGGCCAGCACCAGTGGCTTACCAAGTCCTAAAATGGCCACTTGTAGAATAATTCTTGTAAGTTTCAGCTCCCCGCCAATCATATTTCCTCTGTTGTTCACTTGAATACCATAGATGCCTTTCAGCAAGTCTTTTGACCTTCAATTTAGCCATTTTATATTCCACTTCCCATGATGCTGTCAGAATTTTCTTCCTAATATTGAACTAAAACCCTGTTACTCCCATGATTTTAATGATTCATTAAGATTAAATCCTAGTTTTTCAGGATAACACTGTTTCCCTTCACTTTTTCAGCTTCATTTATCTCTTGACATTATCTGAGATGTAGCTTGCCATGAGGCAATGCCAAATACTTGCTGTTCCTTAACTGTTTGCTGTGTTTCCATGAGTGTGTAAGTTCCATATTGGAAGTCTTATGTAGGGGCTCAGAGAAGGGGTTCTGGGTGAATATTGCTTATATTTAAGTCTTAGCTGTGCCAGTTGCTGTCCTTGGGCAATTAAAATTTTTTTTTGACCGAGTCTTATTCTGCGGCCCATGTTGGACGGGTATAAGAGATTCTCCCATCTCAGCCTCCCGAGTAGTTGGGACTACAGTTGTGCACTATCACGCCTGGCTGGCTAATTTCTGTACTTTTAGTAAAGATGGGGTTTCACATGTTGGCCAGGCTGGTCTCGAACTCCTGACCTCAAGTGATCCTCCCCTTTCAGCCTCCAAAAGTGTTGGGATTACAGGCATGAACCACTGTGCCTGGCCTCACTTAAATGTTATGTGTAACTTTTATGTTTTATCACCTGTAAAATTAGGATAATAACAGTATGTACCTCTGAGCTCATTAGAAGGATTAATGGCTACAGTTATTAACTAATAACTATATCTATTAATAAAGGCTTTCTGTTTTGCCCACATATTATATTGCTTAACTTGCACAGCCTACCTAACATTGAGACCTCTCCAAAACTATTTTTTTTCTGAAACTAGGCTGAAATGCACCCCTCTCTCCTTTCACTTTTGTCTTATCACTTTCACCCAGTGTTGAAATTGTCTGTATTTGTGACTCCTAAAACAGACTACGTTGTCTGAGAATAGAGGTTGTCTTTCTCCTCTTTGTCGCCAGCATCGAGCAGAAAGCTTAAGCTATGTCCTAAATTGTTGTACATAGGTATTTGTTTTACAAGTGATCAATATTAGATTTGATAAATGGTAGTTTTAAGATTTTATTCACCACTCTTCTTTTTCTGTGCAATGTGCTTTCAAGACCTTAGTTAAGTTAAAAGCTCTATGTATTTTAAGAGTTAAGCTTCACATAATAAATTTAAAATGTAATCTAATCTTAAAGGTAGACAGAGTCAAAATTTACTTTTATCTGGTATTTTATTGTAATATGTTCATGGAGAAAACAAATAGCACATGTTATATAACAAATACGGTAAAACTAACAAGCAGGCACATCGACTGAAATTGTATGTTGTAACAATTGCAAGTAAACACCATGAAAAGACATGAAGAAAAAAGACATCGCCCTTATTTTGCAGGATGCTTAGGGTTCTTTTTGGCTTCAGAACCCCCATCCACAAGATTATTTAGGCACACCTAGAGACTTGTAACAATGTGTAATTCAGAGAATAAGCAAATTAAGACAATGCCGTATCCACTGATATAAAGAAGACGTAAATGGAACCATTATAAATCAACTTTCAGCTCAGCAATGAAATATTTTGGGATATTAGTCCTAATTCAGATTATAAAGACAGAGTCAAACAAGGCTCTGAAAGGGTAGGTTAAAAGTTTTGGGAGATGAAGAGAACACTCAGTCATAAAAGTAGAGGTGAGATTGATATCACTGAGAAGAAGCTTCGTGGAGGACGTAAAGCGATTGGCAAATTCTTTTTTCCTATCTGATGGTGCAACAGTAAATGAAAAAGGTATGCTACAGAGTATGAAAGTCTTTTACTACTGAAGTATTTAAGTAAGAATGAGTGAGATAAAAGTGCTTCATAAACAAGTTATAAAATGTACATATTTTTATAATACCACCAATGTTCCTATTACATTTCTAATAACAATAATAGAAAGTGATAACACAATAGCATTATGACTGATGATGAAAATGATGACTATTATCATTATATTAGTAATCAAGGGGAAGAAGGATGAAAAGGCAAATATAGATATTCTAGATTATGTTATTTACATACTTCAGGTTTATTGAACACCTGGTTGTCTAATGTGAATTATTCTAAAGAACATGCTGTTCCTTTCCTAACAAAAAGAACTTCAAAGGCAAATAAATAATTTCCAATTCCTTTTTGGTCTCCAGCTCACTCTTTATACAAGAGGAATTTGATGAGTTAAGTGTAAATGTATAAGAAACATGTGGATTGCATTTTCTTTAAAAATATACAAGGGTTTAAAAATTAAAGACGAAAAGTGTTTGGCACCATGCATTTTTGGTGAAGCCAAACCAGAAACATTTGAGACAGTTTCAGATTGTAGTGTGACCTTCAGCATTGCTTGTGATTTTGGGTATTAAATGAATCTAAAAATAAACACTATCCTTAACTAAGAGAACTGAAGGAATAAAACCTGCAGCAAGGTATGGATCTGAATGAAAAATTTTATGAGGATTTACTGCATTTTTTTTTCTAAAAAATAATCTCCCAGCCTGAGAATTCAAACAAATGCCCACCATATGTGTCATGCTTTGTGTCTGTTGCATTATTTCTTCATAAGGTTTCTGGTTCACGTGGAAGAGGAGGCATCTGAATATGTATAAGAAAAATGTCAACTCTCCCCTAGTGGTAAGATTAATTTAACCACAAGTTTTACTCTTCAATGGGTTCAAATGTGTTCTCAGCTTGAGTCATTTTTTAAGGCATTTGGTCCATGCTTTGTTCTAATTTCTTCCTATGTATTTGTTGAAAAGACACTTTCTGAGAATGACATTTTGTTTCTATCAATAGGCAAGAATTATGAAACATGAATAGCTGGGTTGTATTAAGATTTATTGGTGAGTAAGTCAAGGTGTTAGAATATGCACTGTAACAGGCAAGGGCCATTTTAATAGCCTGTAACAAGTGGAAAAAAACAATAAAATGGAAATGCAAAATTACTGTTTTTATTTTTGTTGTTTGCTGCTGGCTTACCTGGTGCCTCTCTTTAAGCATGGAATTTCAGTGGTTTTTGCTATTCTACAAATTCTCTCAGTCATCACACATTACCTCTATCTCCTTTATCCCAGTTACCAAGCAGAAAGCACTGTGTACTAGTTCATTCTCACACTGCTATAAAGAAATGCCTGAGAATGGGAAATTTATAAAGGAAAGAGGTTTAATTGGCTCAGTCCCACATGGCTGGGTAGGCCTCAGGAAACTCACAATTATGGTGGAATGCGAAGGGGTAGCATGAACTTTCTTCACGTGGTGGCAGGACAGAGGGGAAGAAAGCAAGAGAGGAATTACCAAAACATGTATAAAACCATCAGCTCTCATGAGAACTCACTCACCATCACAAGAACAGCATGGGGAGAACTGCTCCCATGATCCAATTGCCTTCCACCAGATCTCTCCCTCAACACCTGGGGATTACAAATCAATATGAGATTTGGGTAGAGCACAGCCAAACCATATCACATGGAGTCCCATCTATTATTTCTTAGTGCCTTTCTTAAAGTCATCCTTTCCTTTATTTTCCTACTGTCAGCTTTCTGAGGTAGGCTCTTATCTTTAGACACAACTTGAGAAAGAGAGAAAGCCTCAGTCTCTGCTGTTTTACATATGCCTCATAATCTATTGACAGCAATTTAATATTTTGAAAAAAAATTATTCTACCACTTTCTGCTTTATAACCTCTGATGGCACCCTATTGCTCAAAAGCCAAAATCTTACATCACAATACTAGAAAGCAGTGTTTATTCAATAAATATTTGTTGAAGAAACAAATATATGCCTCTCTTTTATAGCCCTCTAAAACCTGTCTTCTCACTATCTTCACTGCTTTTCGAAGCACTTAAACTCGTTGTGGTAAGCAGAATGGCTTTTCAAAGCAGCTCACCCACTAAAGCTTGGAAACTGAGTATGTTATGTTACAAAGCAAAAGAGACTTAGTAGATATAATAAAGGTTACAAACCTTAAAACAGGGAGAGGACCCACTATCCAGGTGGGCTCTCAATCTAACCACATTATACCTTAAAAGAAGAAGGAAAGTTTTTGGCTTTTGGGAAGAAAAAAAGTGTGGCAGAAGGCAAAGCACCAGATACATGGCCACAGGAAAAGTCAGAGAGATTCCAAATATGAGCAGATTTGACATGCCCTTGCTGGCTTTGAGATGCAGGAATCCACAGGCAAGGACATCGGGGGCCACTGGGAGCTAACGGCAGCCCCTAACAGAGGGGGACTGCAATCTTACAAGTGCAAAAAACTGAATTCTTACAAGAACCCAAATGAGTTTGGAAGTAGACACTTCCCGGCACCTCCTGATAAGAACCCAGTTGGCCAATATATTTAGTTCAGGCTTGTGAAAAAGCTGAAATCCAGAGCAGAGAAACTAGCAAAGTCAACAGAACAGTGGGATAAATTTCTGCTGTTTTAAGCAAATTTGTGGTGATTTCTTTTTTTTTTTTTTTTTTAATGAATGAGAGGTTCTTATGCTGCCTCAGTTGGCCTTGAACGCGTGGCCTCGCCTCCTCAAGCGCCACGACAACTGGCCTGAGCCACTGCGGGCTCCTTAATTTTTTTTATTTATTTATTTATTTTTTTTTTTTTGCGGTGATTTCTTATAGCAGCAATAGGAAAATAATACACTCTCAAATATGCTGTTCTTGACTTATGCCCATGACTACAATTGGTTCCTCAACTTCATGTGGTATGCTACTTACCAATTACCTATGGCAATAATGTACCTTCTGTATAACCTCCCAGTCCATCCCTAATCCACAAAGACATCTTGAAAAAAAAAATGGCCCCTAGATTCCTCCTCTCTGAGCAGGACATCGCTGAAAGAAAGGCAGCAACCCCAGTCAGAAGCTTATAGATAAAACACCCATCTCCCTGGGGCAGAGCACCTGGGGGAAGAGGCCACTGTGGGCAGCTTCAGCGGACTTAGATGCTCCTGCTTGCCAGCTCTGAAGAGAGTAACAGATCTCACAGCACAGTGCTCAAGCTCTGCTAAGAGACAATCTGCCTCCTCAAGTGGATCCCTGTAGGGGTCCACCTGATAGGGAGATACTTCCCAGCAGGGGTCGACAGACATTTCATACAGGAGAGTTTCTGCTGGCATCTGGTGTTTGCCCCTCTGGGACGAAGCTTCCAGAGGAAGGAGCAGGCAGCAGTCTTTGCTGTTCTTCAGCCTTCACTGGTGATACCCAGGCAAACAGGGTCTGGACTGGAGCCCTAACAAACTCCAGCAGACCTGCAGAAGAGGGGCCTATTAGAAGGAAAACTAACAAACAGAAAGTAATAGCATCAACATCAATAAAAAGGACGACCATGCAAAAACTCCATCCAAAGGTCACCAACAGCAAAGATCAAAGGTAGATAAATCCATGAAGATGAGGAAAAACCAGCACAAAAAGGCTGAAAATTCCCCAAATCAAAATACCCCTTCTCTTCCAAAGGGTCACAACTCCTTGCCAGCAAGGGAACAAAACTGATGAAGTAGGCTTCAGAAGGTGGGTAATAAAAAACTTCTCCAAGCTAAAGAAGCATGTTCTAACTCAATGCAAGGAAGCTAATAACCTTGAGTAAAGATTAGAGGAGTTGCCAACTAGAATGACCTGTTTAGACCATAACACAAATGACTTGATGGAGCTGAAAAACACAGCACTAGAACTTTGTGAAGCATGCACAATATCAACAGCTAAATTGATCAAGTAGAAGAAAGGATATCGGAGATTGAAGATCAACTTAATGAAATAAAGTGTGAAGAAAGGATTAGAGAAAAAAGAATGAAAAGGAATGAAAAAAGCTTCCAAAAAATATGAAACTATGTGAAAACACCAAACCTACATTTGATTGGTGTACCTGAAAGTGATGGGGAGAATGAAACTAAGTTAGAAAACACTCTTCAGGATATTATTCAGGAGAACTTCCCCAACATAGCAAGACAGGCCAACATTCAAATTCAGGAAATACAGAGAAGGCTACAAAGATACTCCTTGAGTAGAGCAACCCCAAGACACATAATGGTCATTTTCACCAAGGTTGAAATCAAAAAACAAAATGTTAAGGGCAGTCAGAGAGAAAGGTCAGGTTACTCACAAAGGGAAGCCTATCAGAAATAAAAGCAGATCAGCTCTCTCTGCAGAAATCCTACAAGCCAGAAGAGAGTGGGGACCAATATTCATCATTCTTAAAGAAAAGAATTTTCAACCTAGAATTTTGTATCCAGCCAAACTAAGCTTCATAAGTAAAAGAGAAATAAAATCCTTTACAGACAAGCAAATGCTGAGGAGTTTTCTCACCACCAGGCCTGCTTTAGAAGAGCTCCTGAAGGAAGCACTAAATATGGAAAGGAAAAACCAGTACCAGCCACTACGAAAACAAACCAAAATGTAAAGACCATCAACACTATGAAGAAACCGCATCAACTAGTGAGCAAAATAACCAGCTAGCATCATAATGACAGTATCAAATTCATACATAACAATATTAACCTTAAATGCAAATGGGTAAATGGGCTAAGTGCCCCAATTAAAAGATATAGACTGGAAAATTGGATAAAGAGTCAAGACCCATTGGTGTGCTCTATTCAGGAGACCCATCTCACATGCAAAGACACACATAGGCTCAAAATAAAGGGATAGAAGAAGATTTACCAAGCAAATAGAGAGCAAAAATAAAGCAGGGGTTGCTATCCTAGTCTCTGGTAAAACAGACTTTAAACCAACAAAGAGCTAAAAAGACAAAGAAAAGCATTACACAATGAAAAAGGGATCAATGCAACAAGAAGAGCTAACTGTCCTAAATATATATGCACCCAATACAGAAGCACCCAGATTCATAAAGCAAGTTGTTAGAGAACTACAAAGAGACAGATTCCCACAATATTAGTGAGAGACTTTATCACCCCACTGTCAGTATTAGGCAAATCAACAAGACAGAAAATTAACAAAGATATTCAGGACTTGAACTTAGCTCTGCACCAAGCAGACCTAATAGACATCGACAGAACTCTCCACCCCAAATCCACAGAATATACATTCTTCTCATCACCACATAGCACTTATTCTAAAATTGATCAAATAATTAGAAGTAAAACACTTTTCAGTAAATACAAAAGAACAGAAATCATAACAGTCTCTCAGACAACAGTGTAATCAAATTAGAACTCAGGATAAAGAACCTCACGCAAAACCACACAACTATATGAAAACCGAACAACCTGCTCCTGAATCACTACTGGGTAAATAACAAAATTAAGTCAGAAATAAATAAGTTCTTTGAAACCAATGAGAACAAAGACACAATATACCAGAATCTCTGGGACACAGTTAAAGCAGTGTTTAGAGAGAAATTTATAGCACTAAATGCCCACAAGAAAAAGTGGGAAAGATCTATAATTGACACCCTAATATCACAATTAAAAGAACTAGACAAGCAAGAGCAAACAAATTCAAAAGCTAGCAGAGAAACAAGAAATAACTAAGATCAGAGCAGACCTGAAAAAGATAAGAGACATGAAAAACCCTTAAAAAAATCAGCAAATCCAGGAGCTGTTTTTTTTTAAAATGATTAACAAAATAAACCACTAGCCAGATTAATAAAGAAGAAAAGAGAGAAGAATCAAATAGACACAATAAAAAATTATAAAGGGGAGATCACCTCTGATCCCACAAAATACAAACTACCATCAGAGAATACTATAAACATCTCTATGCAAATAAATTAGAAAATCCAGAAGAAATGGATAAATTCTGGACACATACACCCTCCCAAGACTAAACCAGGAAGAAATTGAATCCCTGAATAGGCCAATAACAAGTTCTGAAATTAAGGCAATAGTATCTCACCACCAAAAAATGCCCAGAATCAGACAGATTCACAGTTGAATTCTCCCAGAGGTAAAAAGAGGAGATAGTACCATTCTTTCTGAAACTATTCCAAACAATAGAAAAAGAGAGACTCCTTCCTACCTCATTCTATGAGGCCAGCATCATGCTGATACCAAAACCCAGCAGAGACACAATAAAAAAGAACATTTTAGGCCAATATTCCTGATGAACTTCAGTGCAAAAATCCTCAGTAAAATACTGGCAAATCAAATCCAGCAGCACATTAAAATGCTTATCCACCACAATCAGGTTGGCTTCATCCATGGGATGCAAGGCTCGTTCAACATATGCAAATCAATCAATGTAATCCATCACATAAACACAACCAATGGCAAAAATTACACGATTACCTCAATAGATGCAGAAAAGTCCATCAATAAATTTTGAACCCCTTCATGCTAAACCCACTCAATAAACTAGTTATTAATGGAATGTATCTCAAAATAATAAGAACTATTTATGACAAACCCACATCCAATATCATACTGAATGGGCAAACCTGGAAGCATTCCCTTTGAAAACCAGCACAAGACAAGGATGCCCTCTCTCATCACTCCTATTCAACATAATATTGTAAGTTCTGGCCAGGGCAATGAGGCAAGAGAAAGAAATAAAGCATATTCAAATAAGAACAGAGGAAGTCAAATTATCTCTGTTTGCAGATGACATGATTGTATATTCAGAAAACCCCATTGTCTCTGCCCAAAAACTCCTTAACTGATAAGCAACTTCAGCAGTTTCAGGATATAAAATTCATGTGCGAAAATCACAAGCATTCCTATACATCAAAAATAGATAGCCAGCCAAATTACAAACTCCCATTCATAATTGCTACAAAGAGACTAAAATACCTAGGAATACATTTTACAAGGGATATGAAGGACCTCTTCAAGGAGAACTACAAACCATTGCTCAAGGAAATAAGACAGGACACAAACAAATGGAAAACCATTTGATGCTCATGGATAGGAAAAATCAATATCATGAAGGTGGTCATGCTGCCCAAAGTAATTTATAGATTAAATGCTATCCCCATCAAACTGCTACCATTGACTTTCTTCACAGACTTAGAAAAAAACTACTTTAAATTTCACATGGAAGCAAAAAAAAAAAAAAAGAAAGAAAGAAAGGAAAAGAAAAAAGAAAAGAAAACAGCCTGCATAGCCAAGACAATTCTAAGCAAAAAGAATAAAGCTGGAGGCATCATGCTACCTGACTTCAAACTATACTACAAAGCTACAGTAACAAAAACAGCATGGTGCTGGTACCAAAATGGACATATAGACCAATGGAACAGAACAGAGGCCTCAGAAATAACACCACACATCTACAACCATCTGATTTTTGACAAACCTGACAAAAACAAACAATGGGGAAAGTATTCTCTATTGAGTAAATGGTGTTGGAAAAACTGACTAGCCATATGCAGAAAACTGAAACTAGACCCCTTCCTTATACCTTATACAAAACTCAACTCTAGAAAGATTAAAGGTTTAAATGTGGTTGGACATGGAGGCTCATGCCTGTAATCCCAGTACTTTGGGAGGCCAGGGCAGGTGTATCATATGGTCAGGAGGTCAAAGCCATCCTGGCCTACATGGTGAAACCCCATTTCTACTAAAATACAACATGGTGAAACCCCGTCTGGAAGTTAAATAAATGTTTAGTCAACAAGGATGTAGCTTGACATGTATAAAACCAAGAAAAAACTCAAAAGGTAATAGGCCAAGAGTTCTGTCAGCCTCTGTAATAAAAAATCACTACTCCTCACCTAGTTTTCAGATCTGAGCTAGCTAGCAAGGCTCTATTGACCAAAATGAGAATAGTTACTCCTGAGGAAAGACCCTTTTATGCCACCAAAGGCATATCTTATAAATGTTACATCAATCTCTCCTCAAAAGTACCTATAGTCTTGTACCAGAGTTACTGCATATTAAGTGAAAAGAATAATCAAGCTCTTTCAAAGAGATGTTGAAAACTGAGTCTTACTTCACACAGAAATTAAAATTACTGTAATTCCTGGTATATTATGACCAGATAGTAAATAGTTTTCTGGCCTAATCTAGCTTATAATTAGTTTAACTTTTCCATGGAATCACCCTGTAGTCATTTCTCAAGACTGAATTTGAATCAAATTACTAATATTTAGTATTTGTTAGAACTCTTACGTTAAATTTCTAGTTTGCAGAATAAGAATTAGGGTGAAATACCAAGAACAAACCTGGGGTTCCCCACCCACTCCCAGTCATGATAGTAAATCAATAGTTACACTATACCCAAGTTGAAAGTGTGTAATCACAAGATCATAGACAATGTGTTGGAATGTAAGAAAGCTTACAAAGGTTCAGCCTAGCTGTCAGTGTGGGGATGACACCTTATGTGGTTAGGATACTGCCTTCTGTGATGCAATGTTCATATTAAAAAAAAAATAACTGCTATATGATGCCTTGTTCCTAGTACTAGAATACACAGGTGAGAGAATGAAATGGTTGAAAGAAGCATCGACCACATTCACCATCCCCATCCCCACAAATGACCCATTGAGGAGCTTGTGTTTCTCACTCCTGCACCTTTAGATTCTGTAGATTCCAGGTCTTAAACCCCAGTGGGGGAAATGTTGCTTCTAAGGAACACACTAAGGGTTTCTTCAAACCTGAAACCTTAGTTTTTGCTTAGTCATTTTGGACTCCTCATGCCTGTAGACCAGCAAGTAAATGATTTTTAAAAAACAGTTCCTAAATTGACAGGATGATTAACCCTAGTTTTCATGTGCTTCTATAGTTGCTGTCATGCAGTGGAGGAGTGCAGGAGTGCACTGGGCACTGAGGGAAATCACTGGAGCATCCCATGGTGTTTCTACGCTCAATGAAAAAGAAAACAAGCATTTGCAGCAGCAACAACTGGATAAGGGGCAAGGCAAACAAAGGCTCAGACAACTAAGGGGTGAAGCTCCGTGCTTCTCCATCAGGCAAGCAGCTGGATGCCAGCTTTAAGGCTGGCCAAGTAAAAGAAAGCTGTACAGTGGGTGGTAGAGAGGGAGATAATGAATATCAGTTGTAGCCTTGGGACTCGGACTGTAGCACGAACCATAGCTTGCTCTACTAAACCCATTGTAAATTTGTATTTAAAGAGGCTGTGACCAGCCAGTACTTCAGAGTTGTTAAAAAGTTGAGCTTAATGCGGAGCAGTAGCATTTCCAAGCAGTGAAAAAGCATACTACAGCAGACAACTTGTGCGTTTTGTGTTAAGGTCCCTAAGCCACCTTGCACTTTTAGCTGCATTTATGCAAAGTTCCCAGGCACTCTAGCTGCATCCCGCCTCAAGTGTGATTTCTCTGCTTTTCTTTACATTTTTTTATGGACACTCACTCTGCACACAGGGCAACTTGGGAGTGAGAGATAATTAACTGCCCCAGGGCACAACCCTCAACAGTAACGAACAAGGAAGGGTCATGGCAAAGGCCCAGTTTCCCGGTCTGCAGAGAAGCAGTTCTCAGGGTCTCCAACAGGACTGAGCCCTAGTGGCTCACAGTGCTAACCCACCCTTTAGTGCCATCTCTTCCTTTCAACCCCACATTCCTGAATCCTTTAATACTGCTTTCTGAGATCATGTGCCAGTTAAGTTCCCTGAAAAATACAGTCACTCTTTCTGAGGAAACCTAAATTGTGAATGGTTATAAAGTGCCCACCATCATGCTTGATAAATAACCAGTACCCAGTACATGTTTCTATCCTCTGATTTTTCTTTGCCTTAAGATATTTATAGTTCTTTGGAGAAAATAACTGACTAAAAGTTAGGTGTTTTTTTGTAAATATCATCATATTCTTAAATGTAGCCATAGGCAGAAATTAAGCCAGCATATTGCCATGTGCAGAGCGCCAACTGATGTTTTTCAGTCATACATGTCTGGAGCTAGAAAAACAGAGGTTTTTAAAATCACTACAGTAGGTGTCTGAAGACTTGGATTTTGATTCTGTTTCATTTAATTATTGGGATTTTGTTTTATGTTTAAAATATTCACCAATATATTTAACTTTAGGTTTATTATCTTTGAAATATTGTAATTTCTTCTAATGTCTCAGTTGATATGAAGTCCCAGTTAGCTAATGGATATAAATACACTTGGTAAGATGTAAGCTATCTTAACACAAATGTGTATGTCTCTACCACATGAATGTCAAAGATGGTTCTTATTCAGCGAATTGAGCCAAAATAATATTTCCTGAAAAACACTAAATATATGCTAATATGTATTATTTTGTCTCTATTTTTAGGAAAAATAAAATTCTATTTCAAAAGGGCTGATTCTATTTCTTGGAATTTGAGATAATTTGAAGGGTTCGTGATGACAAAGCTGCCCGTTAGCACATCTAAACTTTATGCACAGAAAATAACACACTTTGCTTGAGCTTAAAGGTGGTCTTAATAGTATTTTTCTTTCTTTTGAAAACAATTCTAAATGCTACCAAGATATTCGGCAGAAATTCTCAGCATCTACACACAGACATGAAAAATACAGGTGTGTGATGTCTGAAAACTTATTGAGGCTTGGAAAATAGAGAACAGATAAATTACATTCACTTACTCTAAAATTGGCTGGTCATTTTGTTGTTAGTTACAGCACAATCATTTTTGATTCACTGATAATGAGTGAGCACCTACCAAGCTAAATCTTATCTCTACATAACTATTTGAATTATTGTGTAACAAATTTCCTAAAGATTTTTCTTAATTTACTATTTGATATAGTTCAGCTCTGGGTGCCTACCCAAATCTCGCCTTGAATTGTAATTCCTAATGTTAGGGAGGGTCTGGTTTGAGGTGATTGAATCACGGGGGCAGACTTCTCCTTTTCTGTCCTGTGATAGTGAGTGAGTTCTTGTGAGATATTTTTGTTTAAAAGTGTGTAGCACTTCCCCCTTCTCTCTCTCTCTCTCTCTCTCTCTCTCTCTCCTGCTCTGTCATGGTAAGGTGCTTGCTTCCCTGTCATCTTCTGCAATGATTGTAGATTTCCTGAGGCCTCCCAGCCATGCTTCCTGTATAGCCTGCAGAATTGTGAGTCAATTAAAACCTCTTTTCCCCATAAACTACCCCATCTCAGGTAGTTCTTTATAGCAGTGTGAGAATGAGAATGAACTAATACACTAGTTGAAAGTTTAGTTTACTTTTCAAGAGATTATGAAACAAAGTATACTTTTTACCATTTTTGATTCACTGGTAATGAGCTCATTCATAATCTCTAGAAAGATAAACTAAACTGTTCAAATAGTAAAGTAGAAATGTCTTTAGGAAAATTGTTATAAGGTAACCCAAATATTTATGTAGAGATAAGATTCAGTTAGTATGGTGCTTCAAGGACATACTAGAAAATAGGGTTGATCAGTTATTTAGGGAAAGTGATTTTTTTTCTCCTTTAAGTTTTATCTCCCTTTTATGAATGTTAATATAACTCGTGATACTTTTTGGTAACTCTACCCTTACTCTTCAATATAATATTCTTAATAAGCTTTCAGCCTATTAAATTTTTTAATTGAATGATCATTTGGATGGCATTAACTCAGTACATTTTTCTGTGCTTGGTTGTCAGTTACTTTTCAAGACTGCCGTAATTTGGAATGGAATAGAGATTGCTAACTCAATCTTAGCTGGCAATCCTTTTCCATATCAGTGACATGACATAGCAGCAAAACTTTCAGCTTGCTTCATTGGACAGTTTTCTTTTATTACTACTTCTATGATATTTATATTAACAAACAGTTACATAAACAAACTTTATCCCTTAGTTTCTTCTTTTCAGGAATACTGGTATCTGATGAAAACACTAAGAGAAATATCTGCTTCTTTGCATACACCATAGTCTTCCCAAGAGCACGAACCTGAATGCTATATGTTTTTAAATGTATCAATCTAAGAGTCAAATCTGGACTAGAGCTTTTATTGGAGGTGAAGGCAGTTAAAGCTTAAACTTTGGGAACTATAAAATTCCAAATTCAAGGTGACTCCTCTCTAATTGATTTCATTTAAAACAGAACCACTTATTTCAAGAAAATGAACTTGAATAAAAGTATAAATAGGTGAGAGTATGAGTAGGCATGCTACGTTTAATTGATGCGAAACGTAGTCATTTTATCAGACTAGACATGCTCAGTGAATAAGTATGCATAGTTAGAACCTTTCATAAAATTTCTGAAGAAATAATAGGTATTTTAATATATTATTCTTGTATGTATTAGTTTTAAAGACCGTAAGAGAAATCCTAAGTTCACAGACTGTTAGAACAGGAGGTACTTTAGGGAGCATTCAATTCCGTGCTCTGTCTTTTGTCCTCCTTCTTGTCCAGGGAAAGCAATATAGCATTAGGTTAAACGTGCAAAATCTGGGATCAAACAACCTTAGCTTTAGTCTTGGCTGTGACCAAGTTACCTAATGTCTCCATTTCTCAGTTTCCCACCTGTACAAGGAGAACGATAATAGGAGTACCTAATTAGAGGGCTATTGAAGAATTGAGTAGCTGAATACATAGTAGATCTTAGAAGAAATTGGCACACACTAATAATACAATAAGTTTTATTATTTGCGTGTGTGTTTTTTCCTGCAGTGATGTTTTACTGAGAACCTACTACATGAAATCATTGACCGGGTGCTAGAAATGCAAAGAAGACTGTCGTGGTTTCTGTCCTCAGGATGCTGGAAAACTTGAGGAGATGGACACAAGATGACACAGAACACAATGGTGTCAATGGGCAGATTTCTCTGAAGCGATATTTACAGATAAGATGATATTTTATCCAAGTCTTAAAGGCTAAGGAAAAGCTTCCTAATATGCTGCTGCTGCTCTTGCCTTTGATGATGGTGAGGATGACAACACATGATGAATTCATAATATAATTGTGAGTTAATTGCTAAAATTTACTGGACACTTACTGTTGGCTAATTTCTAATAACAAAATGTGTTATTTTGTTTAACACTGAGAAAAAAATCCCATGAGTCAAGTTTCATTTTTATGTTTATTCTTGAAGACATGAAACTGAGGCCTTGGGAGATTATGAAATTTTCCAAAGGCTACTCAAGAAGTAAATGGCAGAGCTGGAAAGTAATCACAGGCAGAAATGCATTTGAAGTGATGGGACAAGCACTAAAAGATCAAGGCATCGTGCTGAATGAAAAAAGTTGTTCAGAACAGCTCGAGCACTGAGTGTGTGCAGGTGATGGCAGCTGATGGTGAAGAACCTTCAATACTCTGCTAAAAGGGTGAACATAATATAGTAGGGCCCAGTGGGAAAGAGAAGCCTTTAAAAGAGAGAAATAAGAATGATTGCTACCATTTATTAAGAATTCATATCTATTCATAATCTCAATTACCTGTCCCAATAGCTTGCTATATACATAATAGAATCCTTAGAAGTTTAAAGGTTCATCACTTTCCTAGGAATTTTGAAAAGATTACTCTGGAGGCAGCGTGCTTTAGAGTAATTTCATATATATATAATTATACTGTTGCACTTTAGGTTATGGGGTGCATGTGTAGAACATGCAGGATTGTTGCATAGGTACACACATGGCAGTGTGGTTTGCTGCCTCCATACCCCCATCACCTATATCTGGCATTTCTCCCCACGTTATCCCTCCCCAACCTCCCTACCCCCTGCTGTCCCTCCCCTATTCCTTCTCAACAGACCCTAGTGTGTGATGCTTTCCTCCCTGTGTCCATGTGTTCTCATTGTTCAACACCCGCCTATGAGTGAGAACATGCAGAACATGAAAGAAAAGAAATGTTGAAGTCAAGAATGACTGTGGTTTCCAGAGTAGGGCACAGTGGAAGAAGTTATAACAATAACTGAGATTTATTGGAGAGCTTGAGAGGTAGTGGAGGAAATCAATAATCCGTGAAAAGTGCATAAACACTTATCACTGATTATTAGATTTCCTAGTGGTAGATGTTTTTAGATGAGCAGTTAATATATGCATCTGAATAGGAAAGATAAGGTAGATAAGAATGATAATCATAGTAATGATTTGAAAACCATTAAGGAATTATCCTTTTGCCTTTCGGAGTATATAACCATTATGATGATTGATCTGAGGTCCAGGGATGTGGGTATCGTTGGCGGGTGAGAACATGAAAGTGTTTCAGAAGAAATGTAGAGAAAAAAGATGATAATAGTTATATCAATGATGGCTTACAGAAAGACAGTAATTGTAAGTCTCAACATCATAAAGAAAAATAGACTACTTTAACATCTTTAATTCTCATTTTATATATGAAAGGCTAAACTAGATGTTTCCCAAAAGTTAGAAAAAGCAACCATCCCCTGAGGTTAGAATAGAAAGGAAAGTTATAATGTGATACATAAAAACACTTCACACAGACTTGAAATTTGGTCAGAAAATGGAGTTGGGGAGAGAGGGAAACTATTTGATTTATATCTCAGTGTTCCTCCTCTGGATTTGAAGGAAAATCCATTAGATAATTAGGGAAGAGTAGAAAGTTCAGGGTATTTGTGATTTCAATTATTTCAATTGAAGTAATTAGGGAGGAACCACTACGGACTGCATCCTGCACTAACATGAGGCAGCCAGTTTAGCAGAGAAGGTGGAGTGGATGAGAAAGGAGAAGAACAGTGGGAACCCTCCAGCTCCTGCCCTTCTTTGATGGTGGGGAGATCATGGTGGAGGCCACCAGATCTGTGAGCAGCCTACTGAACTGGCAAAGTCATACTCTCCAAGGCCAGAGAGATGAAGGGAAGAGAATTGTATATCTTCATCAGCTGAAACGTTGGCAAGCTGAGCTAACTAGGTAGGAGAGAGCTATGCTTCTGGAATGACTGCATTACAGCCCTAAGTTTAAAACCTCAAACTTTAGTTTAGAAGGCATGTACAAGGCTCAACTACAAAGCAGACAAAAGTGACATTAAAAATATTAGCAATGCAGATCTAGCAAAGAACCAAAGGTCAGATGAGCCCTTCCCATTGTACCTCTCACCAAATCAAAATTAAACAAAACCAAGAGCCACCACAAAGACATGTGGACATTCCCCTTTCTCTGTCTGAAAAGCTTAACTTCATAGCAGGTGAAGGATGAGGAGACTATCTGAACCTAAATACCACTAGAAGAGACAGTTTATTTAGTTTCAAAATAGAACTAAAAGGCAATATCTTTCTTCTTACCAAGGAGTGAAGATTTCTGGGAAGACAGACATTGTTATAGATTTAATTAAAGGGGTTTTATTTCCTCCGTGACCAGAATGAGATTGGGAAAAAACAATGAGAGAGAATAGAGGTATTCCAAAGTTAGAGCATCCTTTCCAATTATGAGAAGAGTTTCCAGAAGAACTCTGAAAAAGCTTAATTAATTTTCCCAATGGTACAGTGAGTGAATGTGCTGAAATGATTAGTGTGAGTTCATTCTTGACTGTGCATCACTTCACGGCCACTTCTCATGGATGGAGCCTGAGGACGATACCAAGGACTTCCATAATGCTTATGAGGCTTTAAAATAAAGAATTTCCCAGTTGGCTTCTGGAAGCACAGTGCTAGATGGGTGGAAGGAAAGCTCTGTAAAATATTATGTACAAAATGTTAACCCTCTCCATAAAAATAGTACCAAAAACAACAGTATAGTTTATTAGAAAAATCTGGATAGACAGAATCCTTTTTAAAAACTCAATTTTATTTTTCACTTACCTAAAATCAAAAACGTTTTATGTAATAGTTTGGGGGTCATATTTACCATTATTTGGCGGGTCATATTTATCATTATTTTGCTTTCCAAAAGAGATTTGGATTTATCAGCTGTGGTATTTGCTGCTTTGGAGGTACATCATTTTCAAACTGTATTTTTTGGATTAATTCCAAATGAATTAAAAATATGTATGTAAAGTGAAAATACCAAGATTCTTACTAAAATAGATAATAAGATTCCTGGATGGTATTATACCAACAAATGGCTATAAGGAGTTGTAATGGAAGGCTGAAAACAGTAAAGCTACTGCGGGAGTCAGGCAAATGCTTTTTTCTAATTTTATGTGAGATTGATCTGAAAATACTGGGTAGTGTAATAGGAAACAGTACTTGTTATGTATGTTTCCAGAAGTATTCTAAACATTTCTCCTTCTTAGTTATTTAATCCTGGCAACATCTCTATTAGTAGATAACGTTATCTATGTATCTGTATTAGAGATGAGAACTGAAGCACACCCACAATGATTAATAATTTTTCCAAGATCAGCAAGCTAGTGAGTATTATAGACTGCATTATGCCCCACCAAAAGTTTATATGTTGATTTTCTATCCCCTAGTATCTCAGAATGTAAATATAAGAAAATAAGGCCTTTAAGGAGATAATTAGCTTAAAATAAAGCCCTGTGGGTTGACCCTCATCCAATTTGATAAGTGACCTTATAAGAAGAGGGAATGTGGATGGCAAAGAAAAAGCCAGGTGTGTGTGTACACAGAGAACAAAGACCATGTGAGGAGAGTGATAAGGCTACCATCTGCAAGCCAGGAAGAGAGGCAGAGTCCTCAGAAGAAACCAAATCTGCCAGTACTTTGATCATGGACTTCTAACCTCTGGAACTGAGAAAATAAATGTATAATGTTGAAGTCACCCCATCTGTGATACAGTTTGCCATTGAACAATTTATGGGGTAAGAGTTCTAACCCCATGTGGTTGAAAATCCATTTATAACTACTGACTCCTCCAGAATATAATAATTAATAGCCTACTATTGACTGGAAGCCTTACCAAAAACATAAACAGTTCATAAACGTATATTTTGCATGCTACCTGCATTATATACTGAATTTGTACAATAAACTAAACTAGAGAAAAAATACTTAGGAAAATCCTTTTTAACGATTTTTACTATTTACTAAAAATATTGTTCGGAAAATCATTTTTAATTATATACTATTAATCAGTGGGAAGCAGATCATCATAGGGGTCTTCATACTATCACATTCTTGCCAAGTAGGCTCAGGAGGAGAAGAGGGATTGGTACCATCATTTTATTACTTTGTGTATTTCAAGTGAACATTGCTTTCCAAAGAACATGCTGGGAGATGTTTTTCTGCCCTTTAGCGCTTTGAACAAGGGCAGAGTCTGTAAGGGCCTGTAAGAGGACGAGGAGGGCAGCATCAAATCTACTCTGATTCTCTAAAGGTGGCTGGGGTACTCACGGCGACAGCCTGGGGTTTCTTCCTCTTGACACTCATGGACAACCTAAGTACTGTAATAGGTCAGCGTGTCTTCTCTCACTTTCCTCTGACAAATCCCAGCCTGAGGGTCCTCTTTAATGCTGTAAGATATCAAGCTGGGCTCATTCCCTTATAATTTTGAAGAGTCTAACTCATGTTTTGCTGTTGTGGCGTGTTTTCTCTCATCCACAAGTACGCATGCACAAATAGAGTGACTCTTCTGAGTTGGGATAGTATACTGGAAAACATCATGGATTCTGAAATCAGACGACTTGGCTTAAATACTCGATCCCTGACTATATTGATATGCTGGGGTTGCCATACAAAAATACTATTGACCTTTGCACAACACAGGTTTGAACTGCATGAGTCTACATACACATGAGTTTCGTTTCCTGCCTCTGCTGCTCCTGATAGAGCAAAAGGATCCTCTCCACTTCCTCCTCCTCCTCAAACTACTCAGCATGAAGCTGATTGGGATGAAGACCTTTATGATGACGTGAAAAGAATTTGTAAAAGAATTTAAGATCCCCCCAACGTCCTTTTCTTAAACAAGCATTCATTCAAGTGTCCTAAGAAAAACATACTTTCATTTGAAAATGGGAAGAATCCTCTCACTGGTGTTTGCTTTTGAAATTTTGACTTTGACTAAAGGTATACCCCTAAAAAAGGAGTAACTTCTAAAAAGATTCTACCAATAAATAACCCTGAATTGATGTGATTATAAAGTCACAATTCTATAAACTTGTAAACTATGAAACCCCGAGATTGTAATGGGGTCACAATAAACAGTAAAAAATGGCCAGATGTGATGTCTCCTGCTTTTAATCCCAGCATTTTGAGTGCCGAGGAAAGAGGATTGTTTGTGAGCAGGAATTTTAGAATAGCCTGAGCAACACAGAGGAACTCAATCTCTACAAAAAATAAAATAAAATAAATAGCTAGGCGTGGTGGCATGCCCCTGTAGTCCCAGCTACTAGGGAGGCTGAATAGGAGGATCTGCTTGAGATCAGGGATTTGAGGCTGCAGTGAGACATGATCATGCTATCGCACTCTAACCTGGGCAACAGAGTAAGACTCTGTCTCTGGATATAAAACGTAAACAAAACAAAACAAAAAAACAGTTAAAGAGCTCAAAGGTTTGCTTTCAGGGGTACTATAGGAAGGTAAATAACGAATACTAAATGGTTACATTATGATAGAGGATTTTTACACTAAGTCTTACTTAAAGTAATTCTCATTTACGGTAATTCAGTACTATCATATACATTCAAACTTATGGTCCAGTTTAGAGATGATGAAAATAAAATGTAGTGAGGACTGTATCAGATTCAGTATTCACTAAAAATCAGACCTGAATTTTAATCTATCTCAGCCTAGCGGGAGAAAACAACAGCAAAATTCTGCTTTTTCAACTGATCTGTGCCTTCTGATGTGACCAAACCAGGTTTTTAAATACATTCGTCTGATACACAAGGGAAAAAAAAGTCAAATAAGAAAGAAAAATTGAAAACTGGTATAAGTATTAGGGTGTAGTGTACCTTTTACAACCTTTACTGTGATAATATGCTTTTACACTGCTCTAAGCAGAACATCTGGCTCTTTTCTATATTATTGGCTCTAAGGTGTTTATTTTACTTTCCTTTTTTCCTCTTCAAACTCATGACTATTTATTTTAATTTAAATTGCTCTGTTTCTTCAATCCCACTCACCCGCTGTACAGAGGTTTCTATTCTTTTGTTTCCTAAATCTGGCATCTGGGTTCTTGGGTTCCCTATCTCCCCCTTTCTCAGATTCATGTTTTATTTTGCCAGAGTATACTATTAAGTATTTTCTCAAGAAAGGATATACAGGTGCTAAAGTGATATATTATATTTACAGCTGCGTTCTTTCTTAACTTGATTTAATAGTTTGCCTCAGGACAGATATCAATTTTAAAAATAATTTATCCTAAAATTTTGAAGCCATCTTCCATCATCTTCTAGCAGTGATGTCTATGAGAAATACAATGACTATCTTGAAACTGATTCTTTTTAAGTAGCTATATAGTTAAAAAAAAAACTAAACTAGTTTTGTTTAGTTTAGTTAAAAACTATAGTTTATAGTTCAGTTTTAAAAAAAAAGTCTGCCAGCAACTTTTAAGATACTCTCTTGTTTTAAATTTTGTGAAGACGTACCTAGTTGTGTTTTTCCCCCATGGAATGTTGTTTTGTACTTTATGGATTCATTCAACCTTAAAAACACTGGTTTTTGTTTTTTCTTTGTTTATCCTTCAGGAAATCCTACTTTATTTTTCCCTGGGTTGTTACATTCCCTCTGTATTAATTACCCACTGCTGCTATAACAAATTATCCCGAATTTAGAGGCTTAAAACAACACAAATTTGTGATTTTATCACTGTGGAGGTCAAAAGTCCTAAAATCAAGGCATCAACAGAGCAGCATTTGTTCTGGAGGCTCTAGAGTAGAATCAGTGTTCCTCTCTTTGCTGCTTTAGGAAGGCTGCCTGCCTCCTTCGGATGGTGGCCCCTTTCTTGCAGCGCTCAGGTGTCTGCTTATGTTGTCCCATTTTCTCTGACTCTGACCCTCCCACCTTCCTCTTATAAGAACTCTTGTGATTACACTAGGCCTACCTGGATAAGCAGGATGATCTCCCCGACTTGAGATCCTTAATAATTTATTCACAGTTGCAAATTCTCTTTACACATGTAAGGAAACGTATTCATAGGTTCTGAGGATTATGGCAGACATCTTTGGAGAACATTACCCTTTCAACCATATCCTCCATTTCCTCCATTCTGCTTTTCTGGAATTCCTGTTTCTCAGATTTTGATGTTCCAAGAATAATCATCTATATCTCTCATGCTATTTCTCACAGTTTCATCTCTTTCTCTTATTGTGTATATTCTGGTAATATTCTAGACTCTTTTTCAGGTTTATTTATAATGGTTTATGTCGGTAATTGTGTGTGTGTGTATTTGTGTTTGTATTTTATACATAGCAGCTTATTTTTATTATGTGAAGTTTTCTTCTGCATTGGTCTAAATGGGTGCCCTTTGTGTGATTTGCCAGTCAAATAATTCCACCTCATTTTTATTATTTAGAAATTAGCTAAATATTTTTTTCAGATAATAGCCTCACTTCACTCAGCACTTTTTGTTTGTTTGGTTTTTTGTTTTATTTCAATAGTGTTAGGAGCACAAGTGGTTTTTGGGTATATGGTTGAATTGTGTAGTGGTGAAGTCTAGAATGTTAGTGCACTCATAACCCAAGTAGTGTACATTATACCCAGTATGTACTTTTTACCTCTCAGCCACCCTCCCACCCTTCCTCTCCTAAGTCTTCAAAGTCCATTATACTACTCTGTATGCCTTTACATACCCACAGCCTAGCTTACTGGATTTTCATTCCTGAGTTACTTCACTTAGAATAATGTCCTCTAGCTCCATTCAAGTTGCTGCAAAAGACATTATTTCATTTTTTTATGGCTGAGTTATATTCCATGATGTATATGTCATAAATTGTCTTTATCCACTCATCAGCTGATGAGCACTTAGATTGATTCTATATCTTTGCAATCATGAATTATGCTGTGATAAACATACACATGCAGGTGTCTTTTTGAATAATGACTTCTTTTCCTTTGGTAGATACCCAGTAGTGGAATAGCTGGATTGAGACGTAGATCTACATTTAGGTCTTTGGGAAATATCCATACTGTGTTCCATATAGGTTGTACTAATTTACATTCCCACCAGCAGTATATAAGTGCTCCTTTTTCACCATATCCAAGCCAACAACTGTGTTTTTTGCCTTTTTAATAATGATTATTCTGCTCAGAGTAACGTGGTATCTCACTGTGGTTTTGATTTGCATTTCCCTGACAGTAAGGGATGCTGAGCATTTTTTCACGTTTGTTGACCATTCGTACATCTTCTTTTTAAAGTTTTCTGCCCCTCCGTTCGTAATAGACAGAATTTTGCATATTTTATTATGAAAACTTTCTATCCATGCCATTTGTCCATTTTGTGATGCAGTTTTTTTCTTACTCAGCACTTTTTTTGAATTTTGTTATCTGTACTTGTGTATTCATTCACTGACTTTTCAGAAAATAAGTGACGTAAATATATGTGTTCTATACTACGAATTTAACTGGAGTTTCCATAAGCATGAATTTTTAATTTAATATTGCCTTGTAAATAGTAAAAGGTTGTTCTCACAATAATGGCTTGTCCTTTTAGGCTGATATAACAAAATATTATGCACTGGATGGTTTAGAAACAACATACATTAATTTCTCACAGTTTTGAAGCCTGAGAAGTCCAAGATCAAGGCACTGGCAGATTCAGGGTCTGGTGGGTTTTCTGGTTTGTTGATGGCATCTTCTTGCTTTGTCTTCACGTGGTGAAAGGAGCAGCAAAGCTCCCTTGCCTTCTTTTATCACAGCACTAATCCTCTTCATACGAACTTCACCTTCATATGAACTTGATCTAATTTCTGCCCAAAAGGCCCTGCCTCTTAAAGCCATCGCTTTGAAAGTTAGGAATTAAACATACACATTTTGGGAGATACAAAAGCATTCGGACCACAGCGGATAGATAGGAGGAAATTACAAGAAAACCTAAAGAAGGCCAGCTCTAGAAAGAGAAGTAGAGGCAGTTGGAAAGGCAGCGGCGTAGCAGTGATTGGCACCCAAATGGAAAAGGCATTCTAGCAGCCAGTGAACAGAAATCTAGAACACTTGAAAGAAAATAACACCTGAGATGAACGTTAAACTGACTTTCTTATACAAAGATAGTATGGGAAGAAAGCAGCATAAAGCAGCACACATAAGGACAGAGATACTCTTCAGTTAACTGCTAAATGAGAAAGTAAACTCAGGGAATACACTTAAATGACAGCTGCAATGGTCAGTACTTAGGTTTTTGTATTTTGTAGCAGAGGAAATATTTGTAGCCGGGTGTGATGGCTCATGCCTGTAATCCCAGCACTTTGGGAGGCTGAGGTGGGCGAAGCGCTTGAGTTCAGGAGCTGGAGAACAGCGTGGCCAACATGCCGAGACCTCGCCTCTACTAAAAATACAAAAATGAGCCGGGCAAGGTGGGCTCCTGTAATCCCAGCTACTTGGGAGGCTGAGGCAGGAAAATCGCTTAAAACCTGAGAGGGGCACGAGCTGGGCTGAGAGGGAGGCCGAGCTGGGCAGATCACGAGGTCAAGAGATCGAGACCACCCTGGCCAACACGATGAAATCCCGTCTCTACTAAAAATACAAAAAAATTAGCCGGGGTGGTGGCACGCCCCTGTGGTCCAGCTACTCGGAAGGTTGAGGTGGAACAATCGCTTGAACCCAGGAGGCGGAGGTTGCGTGAGCCTAGATTGCGCCACTGCACTCCAGCCTGGGTGATGGAGCAAAACTGTCTCAACAACAAAAAAAAATTGTAAAATTATTTTGTAATAGACATTTTAATACAAATAAATTAGGTTGAGTTATGTAATTGTTCATGCCCTATGTTAATCATTCAACAAAATACCAAGATGGGAAGCATGAGTATGATAGGTAGTTTGGACACCTATAAACAACATGAGTAGTGTGATGTTTCTGCCATCACTGTGAATATGGAGTCTGGAGTCTGTCAGAGTGGGGTTGTGGCATTTCTTTAACTCAGGGTTGTATGCGCTCTGTAAGAGTTATCCAAATGACACCAACTGCAAGCAGATCTCAGGACATTTTTATTGATGACATGTAGTAATTTCGGCTTAAAGAGAGAACTGCGATACAGTGAGGACCTCATATCAGAGTCAGAACCCCAGCTGTGCTAAAGTTAGAGACGTGAAGGAAAATGTGGTTTCTGGATTGTTACTGGGCAAGCATGACATACAGCATCCAACCTACTGATGGCCAAACATCAGGTATATTACCAAGCAAGGGCTCTTCAGAAATGTTCCAAGATTTACCCAGGCAAGAGTGCCCTCATTCAAGACCAGAAACCATTCGTCCTGCTTTCATCAACCTACTCTCAAAGTCTGTTAGGACTGTTCAGTCTATCAGCGATAAAATAATCTGTCCTATCTTTGAGCAATCCTTGCAACAAATCCACCTGAAATATCCAACCACACGTGAGGAGGTTTAGTGTAGTGATCATCGGTTTGCCTTCTGGAGCCAGATTTTCTGCATTTGAATCCCCTTTCTTCCACTCCATAGCTGTGCAGAAGCTTGAACATGTTGCTTAACCTCACTATGCCTCTGATTTTCTCTGAACAAGCAGGATAATAATAGCAAGTATCTCTTAAGGTTATTATGAGAATTAAGAGTCAATGTATGTAAAGGCATCAAAAAGGTACCAATGTAAGTAACCATTAAAGAACGTAAATGTCATTACCTACAGTTTCTTGTCTCCTTTCCTTCCAAGACTCAAGGAGGTGCTAACTAATTAGTGTATCAATTGGTATGTTGATATTAATAGCTCTCATATTAATAATTACTCTGACTTTTAGTAGTCATGAGGCTTACTGACACTTGAAGTACTTCTGTGATGTTCTTAGACAACAGTCAGCATTAACCAATTCATTCCCAACTTAATTGACCCTGTGGAGAAAGTCACGCCCTACTTAGCCCCGACTTTTACAGATTCTTCAGTATAGAAGTAAATCTGTACCATTTGCCCCAAGAGTACATGTGAGACCAACCTCATATTTTCTACTTACAAGCTCTTTCTTTTGCCTTTTGTCTGTGTTGCCATTAGGGACTCTTCTATTTACTTTCAAAGTCGTAAGGATTAAACTACTTTCTTGTTCTAGCTCTGAGAACTGCATCGTATTCCACCCTTTTGTTGGAAAGGGGAACTGACTTTAAATGAAAGGCAAACAGATATTACTTAGTCATGATAAATGGTGAAAATTAAGCCCACAGAACTTTTATCTCTAAACATATTTTTACCCTGACATCTTGAAAACATTATATGATGCAATTATTTCCACAAGTATTTAAAAACTGTTTTTCTGTTCCAAATAGGACCTCAAACGAGGTCATCATCATTCCATGGACTCCTACTCTGCGTAAGGTTCTCTAAAGATATTGTACGTACTGAAAAGCTATTGTACATGACTAAGATCAAAGGATCTTTCTCACTGAGAGGCTAAGAGTCTATTTGCAGAAGTTGTACAAGCACAGAAAAATTATAATCCCAGGCAAAATTTACCTACCATGTGGGTTATAAGATCAGGAAGTAATGAATACTATTCTTAGAGTAGAAAATGGCTGTGAAGGGTCTTAAAAGATGAGTGAGATTGAGGCAAAGGACATCGGTGCATCACAGAATCCTTCACAGGAGGATTAAGGATGTGCTGAGTGCCCGTGTGGAGTTGGGAAGGCACCTGGCAGGCCTGGGAAATAATAGTAAGTCATTTGGGCCACAGTGAGTAATTTTTATATAGAATAATTTTTCTAACTAATACTTTTTCTAAAAAACTACAAAGAGTTCTGCAGAAAAAGAAAAGAACTCCCAAACATCACCGAAAACACAATATAAACAATGGCTGCTAGGTGAATGTTTTTGTAAACAAAGATTTTCGTATGTCTTTTCTTCTCTTCCTTCTTAATGGGTGCTTAATGTTCCAAGAATCCATTTGACTTTGCCAAGCTCTACCAGACACCAAGGGATGGCATCTTTAATTTCTTTATATGAAACAGAAAAATAGAAAATAAAAATAAATAAAGATATAAAGCCAAGAATGATTTTCACTTGAAGAAGCCAGAAACTGAGAAGCAAGTGGGTGCCATGACTGCTGTGAAACGGATGCTGGTATCTCTCGAAGGATCCTACCTCCACTGTACAGGTGAGTTTTGTTGTGTTTCATAAAATGTTCCAGCCCTGTGACACACTGAACTCTTTGTTCTTTTCTCCTTTCCTTCAAAGGCTAAAACAGGCAGGGGAGACTGGGTGATGATCATAACAGAAAGAATGTGGGTGTAGGAGGTATGAGGAAATCAGTGCCTGGGGCCTGAGTTGATTCTTCCCTGAAATGATTGAAAAGCACAATGCGGCTTGATGACCAGAATGAACAACAAAGACTTTGAGTACAATCTGCAGTCTGGGCCCATGGGAACAGAGTTCAGCAGTGATGAGTCCAGCCATCACTCACCCATGTTTGCCAAAACAACCGGCCACAAGAAAGATGCCCATCTCCCTCCAGGCCCTGCTTGGAGCCTGAATGTAGTGTTGCCTGTTGCTAATGAACCGCTAGGATTGCCTCAAACACACCCTGACAGCTGCAGAGTTTTCAGTAACAGCCCTAATTCCACTTTCCCTTCCATCTGTCTACAGATGGTTTAAATTTGACCCCTCAAAAAAAAGAAGTATCCTATCCAGAGGCAATTACGGTGCTTGTAGATTTCCCATAAAAATGACAGAATTGTGATTTGCAAGGGAGTCTGGTAATTGTGGATTATGTTTAGAGTTTGACACTCATTCTGGACATGGAGGTTTTGTCACTATTTGGGGCTGGATTGCTAATATTCCACTTAGATTTATTCTAGCTGTCAATCCTAATGATGTAGATAAGAGAAATGTCAGCCATTAGCACAAAAACAAGCCAGTCCTTTCAAAAACCATTAACACTGATTTTATTTTTATTTTTCAAAATATCTTTCAACTACAACAGGATGCTACAACACCAGAATGTTTCTGTTTATTTTGTGCCATCTGGGTTTCCTTGATTAATTATATAATTCTTCTTTCTGCAAGAACTTTCTTCTGAAAATTGCAAAGCAGTTTAAAGATAGTGCTTCAATAGTCATTATAATTTAGGTATTATCTCAGTATGAATACCAGGACCAAGCTAATTTAGGAAAAATCAAAATGTGAATAGGTTCCTAGAATATTTAAATGAATTACAAATCTTAGACTCTTTGCGGCCTTAAAGTTTGCTGGTCCAAATCTCTCCTCTGCTAGGAGCAGGGAGGATCACCATGCCCTGAGTCACTAATTTTGTTTCCCAGTGAGCCAGAAAGAAATCCCAGTCCTCCTAATGCCTAATTTAGCACTACGTACTTTTGACACCTAAGTCACACAAAAATCTTCTAAAATAAGTCTGTGCTTTATAATAACCTCATTTATCTCTAAATGTTTCTGAAATAGAAGGATTTTCATTTTAACATATCCACCCAATACTTTAGAGCACTTGCGTTGTGTACTATGTTGCAGAGCCTACAAAGAAAAGATATAGTCCCTGCCTCAAGAAGCATATTATTGTCTTGGAAAATTATCTTGAGGAGTCAAGGCCTTCACATGTGAAAAGGCGTTTAATATTGGGAGGTTGTGCTTGACAGAAAGTGAATGGTACAGTTGGTATGCAAGTGAGTAAGCCTTCTCCTCGACTTTCATCAGGTGCTCTGCAAACACTTGTTGAGTTGCACTGAGCTTTACTCACTTGGAGAGCAGCTTCTCTATGGGAAGAACAATGGGTTTGATCAATAGTGTCACCTACTAAATTTTTGTAAAAATTTTATAGGTTGGGCTAAGCTGTGGGTATTTGTTTAGATATATTTCAATGTACAGTGAAACTAGAAAGTGCTATGTTATGCATTTATTCTAAAAAAATTATGATAAACATGAAATTATATTAATATGGGAAAAGATTTTTATAAATAGTTTTCTAAGTGTTTATCAGTAGCATTCTATTTTGTGATGCCTGATTTATGTCTTAGCTTGGCTAGGCCATGGTACCCAGCTATTTGGTCAAACACCAGTCTAGATGTCTTTGTGAAGTATTTATTTTGACAAGATTAACATTCAAATCAGTATTTGTTGAGCAAAGCAAATTACTCTCACAATGCAGTTGGGCCTCATCCAATCAGTTGAAGGCCTCAAGAGAAAAAAGGTTAACATCCCTTAAGGAAAAGGGAATTCTATTAGCAATCTGCCTTCACATTCAAATTACAACATCAACTCTTCCTTGGGTCTCTGGCCTCCCTACCTACCCTGAAGATTTTGGACTTAACAGCCTCCATAACTACCTGAGCACATTCCTTAAAATGAATCTCTCTTTCCTGAAAGTGTGCTTGTGTGTATCTTTACAAATATGAAATACCATAATACCATAAATACAGCAATTCTCAAACAGCATCCTTGCAAGCTTGCAGATAGACTATGCGCTGCAGAAGAATTACAAACACACAACCAAACAGCATGTGGTTAGAATATATATGTAGAGTTTACTGGGGAAAACATGTATATATAGAATTCACTGGAGAAAAATTCAAACTAAGGAAGTAGTATATCTCCTAAGTTCATTATTCTACAACCTAAGCAGGGTATAGATGGTCTGAATGCATTCTGCCCATGGTTTCACCAGGAAGGGTCTGCCAGGATGAGAGGCTAGAAGAGAGACTGAGAACATTCCAAGACAGTCAATAACCCTGGAGCCCACACTACATTACATAACTTTTGGTTAACCTAAGAGGGGCTAGGAAACACCTAGTTTCACAAAGAAACAAAAACATATTTTAAGATATCTCTGAGCTCAGGTAGAATGCTGCAGAGATGCATTCAAATCAGGTGGGTCTGGAAAGTTGTGCATGCTAGGAATTCGGATATCAAAGACCTTTTCGCTCTGTAGACCATCACACCCACGGAGCCAGCTCTCTGCCAAGATACCAACAAAGAGAAGAAAATGAGCCTCCAGAGCCATGTAGACTTGTTTCCCGTCAGGGTCTTCAACAATATGAATGACAAGAATCACTTCTACTTTCTGACTCAGTTCCCATTCCTGTGTTTTCTGACTATGGAAAAGAAATAGAACTGCATCTTTGTTACTATTTCAAAGCAAGTTATACAACACGTGTGACAGCAAATCCAATCTTGGAAGGGTGTTTTCTCCTAGGTGGCCCCCAAACTGAATCTTCAGCCATTCCACTAGTCTACTAGATCAGCTAGTACATAGATATGGATTAATTGCCACTCTTCTATGTTTCTAGGTTAGAAGCAACATGGTGTGGGATACCATGACTTGTAAGTGAGGCATTCTATAATTGCTTGGATGATAGTGCTAGAAGCAAGGTGCATCGATAAGTCAAATTCAGTTTTGAAAAATGTTTCTATTTATACGAAAAAAACATTTGGCTCACCAAGACTTGTTTTTCTTTCTGGGTGGTATATTGTGCGTATTGCAACACTTGTCTTTCATCTTCGAAAGAATGTACCTATATGCCCTTAGAAACTTCTCTAAGGACAGAAGCCTGAAATTTCATTTTATCTCTTACTCTATATATGCAAATGACTTCCTAATCATTTAGGATATTCTTGCTGCTTCCTTCTAACCAGATTCAATTAGCATCTAAGTCATGGACAAATGTAATGTTCCATCAAAGGTCCTAATCAAGGTCTTATGTATGTGTAAGCATATTATACAACTTATGGTCATTATCACACCTTATGTAATATAGAACCATATTATATACTGTGTCCATAACTTATATACTATGATTATACATAGACTACACTGATATTTCTGACCAGAGAAAGTGAGCTGCTTCTGGTCAACCTTTCAAATTGTTATGGAGAAGAAGAAAAAAGCATTTTTTGAGCCAGATCAATAGATGTGTACTAAATTATAAATCCTTCTTTGGATAATTGTACTCAGAATCCTATGTGGAATAGCAGTTATAATTGGAGTAACCATCTGAGTTTAAGACAGCCCACAGTCATTATTTATGACTCCTTTTATTTTTTTCCTGGAAGCAAACTATTTGTGGTCCTCCAGGGATGAGGTTTTGCTGTAGGTTTGCTATTTGGGTGCAGATGACACTTCCAGGTGCTAATACTTGGGACTTCTTATCGTAGTGGACAGTGTGAGGGTTCTGAGAGTTTACTAACCTGCTTTACCCAATGATGCTGTTAGGAACTGGGAAAATACCCAAAGGAGGATCCTGGACCCAGCAGGACCACTTTGAGGTAAACCTGGCCCAAAACTTTATTCATCAGCCAATTTTCATAAGTCCCAGAAAAATACAGTAGCACTTCAGATGCTCAGTGTCATCTCAGAGCCTGTGTCTAGAATTTTCCCCTTCTCCAGTGCAGTCATAGGTGAAATGGCCATATATCCCTTCAAGGGTATGCTTAGATGAAGTTTCTGTATACATGAGGACGTTGCAAGGCGTTTCTGAAGGGGGCTTGGTCTCTCCTTCAATCAAGCAATCTAGGTTTATAGACTAGCTTAGGTAGAGGAATTGGAGGAGATGCTATGACTTCTTATTGCAGTGACTCAAGACTTCTGCTCCCTATATGCAGTGTATTCTCTATAATATGAATTAAGTAATATTTTATGCCTATTTATTTTGTCCTTAAGGCCCAATAATCAATTATCCATGACTCAGGTACCTCGAGTTTAAAACACTCTAGATGGCAGTCCATCTTTACAACCAATTATGGTAACTGAGCCATCCTTATCTCTCATGGTTAAGTATTGCAACCTGACCTCTGTCACGCTGGAATCCCAAAATTTCCATTAAAATCACGTAGACTACTTCACAAGTTGCAACTCCCACCATCAACCCCTATTTACAGTTGAAAGCCAGAATCAAGTTTTCAAAAATGCTGGTATTTCCTTCATGAAGCATTTCTCAATGCTCTGGCATTGTAAGTGTTTTCTGTAACTTCCAGATAACATTGTCAGAGAGAGAGAGAGAGAGAAAGCAAATTGCATGTAATTATTTTACTCTAAAATTATCATATTTGTTCATCTGTTGGACTCCTTGCTTTAAATAATTACAGGGAAGTTTTCACATGTTGATCTCATTAAACATAACCCTTTGTGGTATCCATGATTTAGTCCATCAACCAAGTGAACTATTATTGCCATTTCCACATAATCAAGTTAATGCAATAAATCATGAAACCAAGAGATATAGCCAACCTAACTGCATATATCATTTTCTTCTTTAACACGCTTAGGATTCATTTATATGTGTGCTCCTTAAATTTTAAGTAATCAGTATGGGCAAGTTTTGGCAATTCCTGGTGGGTTATATGCTGGCTGTCTTCTTCCAAGATAACTAGTGATTCTACCCTGGTCTTACTGGAATCTACTTCCAGTTTTGGATCTATAAGCAATAAAGTGTGATGTGTGGGAATTACAAAAGAAGGCTAGTTCCCTTGGGAAAATAAAAAGAGGGAGAGGTGTTTCAATTGGGAAATCAGTTTTGATATTTGATTATGGAACTCATTTTATTGTGGAAGTCTAATGTCTAGCTTTATCTGTGAACAAACAGGTTTCTATTCATTTCTAAGAGAATCATTGCTTCTCACAAATCCCTGAACATTAACAGAAGAAATCTGGCAAGGTTATCTGACCATCTTGCTTCAAAATTCTCCAAACTATACAAGACATTACTCCTGACTTTTAGCCATGCTGTCCTGTATGTATAATGGGTAAACATAATTCACTGAAAGTTGTCATCAAATATTCTGGTTTTCTATCTGGGTTTGAGCTGAAACTTAAAAGTCTTGTGTTGACTTTTTTTTTTGGAAACCATATCGTGTAGTCTCAAATACTTTATCAAGCTCTGCAATGTTTGTAATCATTGTTACTGCCATAGTAGCGGAGTACAACAGATTCCTTACTTTCTTAAAGCCGTGATAACCCACATGGTTGTGATCCCACGGCACAGCATGGAATATTAAAATTCTCTCTCTGCCTGCATGTGGATCATTCCTACTTTCATGCTCTAACATAAAATCCTTTATTGAGGATTTGTTTCCTGGGATCACTCCTTATGGGCAAAATTGTATATGCCATATTTAAACCAGGTCAATGGAAACCACTATGAGTCCTTAAATAGCAAATTTCAAGCAGGAAATTGTTTATACAGTGACAGAAGAGCTACAGAGGTGGTCAGAAAAAAAAAAAAAAAAACAGATTAGCAACATCAGGAAGCCACTCCCACCCACAGGGGTAAAAAGGGGAAGCATTCTAAAGGGAGCCCAGACACCAGGCTACCCAGCAGGAGTTGGAAGTGTGTCAGGAGCTGAGGCCTCAGAGGAGTCGTAATCACTGTGGGAGACACAGCTGCTGCCAGAGATGCTGTCCAAAGCAGAGCAGGAGACTCAGAAATATCCTGGCTTCTCCTTGTACCCGGTCTCACCCTCCAATCTCCTGCCAGTGCCAGGGCTCAATCCTCTGGTGATACTACATGGGACACTGGAAAGTCTAGGAAGGGAGCAGTCTCTCAGGCAAACAGTTTCAGTACCTGCAAAGAGACTAATGTGATTTCCCTTTCCAGAACAGAGTGGTTTATTCAGGAAGAGAAACTGTGTCTTCCTCCACGTCAGAATGAACTTCTCTGGCCAAAATTTGTAACCACCACTGCCCAGTTAAAGGGCCTCAGCCTTGATGTCAGTAATCTATTTACAACAAAGCTATGATGAGGATGAAAACAGATGAAATATGTGTTAGGACATTTGCTGAGAAAGACGTACTTATGAGAAATGAGGCAAGTCAAATATGACTAATATGGAAACATTACTGACAGAAGAGAACATGAGAGAGATCCATCCACATGAAACAGCCAGACCAAGGAGGTTGAGGGCAAGGACTGTATTCATTTAACTTGCTTTGTCTACATGCTGGATAGCATCATGAGCAGGTGGTAAATGCCTTCGAATTATCATGATAAACTGTTTTTCCTAATGAAAGTGTGAATGACTGTAGGTAATTACATGAAATTCAGTCACAAGGAAATTAAGCATTCAGCAAATGCAGGAAAATTGTATTGAAATTTAGCCACTTATTAGTGTCCCAGAAGAATCTATAGAAGCCAACATGGATCGTTACAATTAAGCTGGACATATAACAAGGATTTGGATTTTAAGAAGCGGCAGAGCTGACTGAGCTGAATAGCCTGCTATGTCTTTAATGATATATGTCTGCAACCTTGTCCACTGTGCTGCATGCAATTAGTAATAGGAATGCTGTGAATATTTTTATTTTTAAATTCTACATTTCTATTTTCCACCATTGAATAATTCAAACCAGCACATGAAACACATGTGATGAGCTGAATGTCTAAATTGTGCACAGGTTTGCATACTGCCTCCTTGAAAGAAAAACTGTTAAACACAAAAATCCAGGATGTCAAATTCCTAAGAGAATCATGTCTCTCTTGCTATTTCTTTTCTCTCTCTCTCTCTTTTTAAACTTCAGATTACATAAATGCCAATGGCATTTGTTGCAGAGATTGTTTGGAATTTTTCTTTGTTCCACTCTGAACAACACTGTCATTATTGAATTTTTATAGCTCCAACTTCTATTAACATCTGAAGAAGTTGTTAAATAATCTTTTCCAATTAGGTTACTTTTTCCAAACTATTCTAGTTCCAGGAAAATATGAATGATGATGTCTAAATAGGGTATGGTGTTATATTTAAAGAAAATGCATGTACAAAAATGTTTAGAATTAGAAGAAGCCTTAAAGATTGTCCAGTCATATTGTTCCTGTTTTACAGAGAAGAAAACACATCAAGGAAATTTAATGATTTTGTTTTTCTAGGAGCACACGAGTTATTATTAACAAAAATAGGTCAGGAATTGTTTTTTTTCAGATAATCTAAGAAAGTATTCTTTAGGTAATGCTTCATTATTCAGTAAGATTCCATTGCTTTAATATGTGATGTAGTTCCAGTTCATGATCATGCATAGTTGCAAACAACAACTAGTTTTATTCTTAAGAAAAATAAGACTGCTTTATCCAGAGGATAACTCATTCCTTATAATTCTCGGCATCAGGTTATTGGCACATGAATTCTTCACTTCAGAGTCATCTCACAGACTTTTCCTTTTTGTCTACGTGAAATGTTTTCCAAACATTTTTGACTTTCCCTTCTGTCTCTCTCCCTCCACCTGGTCTTTTTGCATCTTGGTTATTCCGTATGCAACTCTCTTACACCCTGGGGTTTTGCTTGTTTGTTTGTTTGACAGGATCTTGCTCTGTGACCTAGGCTGGAGTGCAGTCGTGCAATCTGGGCTCACTTCAACCTCTGCCTCCTGGACCCAAGTGATCCTCCCACTTCAGCCTCTCAAGTAGCTGGGGTTACAGGCAGGCACCATCACGCCTGGCTACTTTTTGTATTTTTTTTTTTT
>PVKP010016145.1:0-48822 GCA_004027715.1 Plecturocebus donacophilus | reverse complement strand
TATCTTTGTGGTGTTCTCTGTATTTCCTGGACTTGAATATTGGCCTGCCTTGCTAGGTTGGGGAAGTTTTCCTGGATAATATCCTGAAGAGTATTTTCCAGCTTGGATTCATTCTCTTCGTCACATTCAGGTACAACTATCAAACGTAGATTAGGTCTTTTCACATAGTCCCATATTTCTTGGAGACTTTGTTCATTCCTTTGTACGCTTTTTTCTGTCATCTTGCCTTCTCGTTTGATTTCATTGAGTTGATCTTCGACTTCTGATATCCTTTCTTCTGCTTGGTCAATTTGGCTGTTGGAAGTTGTGCATGCTTCACGAAGTTCTCGTGTTGTGTTTTTCAGCTCCATCAATTCACTTATATTCTTCTCTAAGTTGTCCATTCTCATTAGCATTTCGTTAAATCTTCTTTCAAGGTTCTTAGTTTCTTTGCGTTGAGTTAGAACATGTTCTTTTAGCCCACAGAAGTTTCTTATTATCCACCTTCTGAAGCCTGATTCTGTGAGTTCATCACACTCATCCTCCGTCAAGCCTTGTTCTCTTGCTGATGAGGAGCTGAGATCCCCTGTAGGAGGAGAGGCATTCTGATTTCGGGTGTTCTCAGCCTTTTTGCACTGGTTTCTTCCCATTTTAGTGGATTTATCCACCTGTCGTCTTTGTAATTGCCGACTTTCAGATCGGGTCTCTGAGTGGACGTCCGGCTTGTTGGTTAAGAAGTTTTTTTCTGTTTCTTAGTTTTCCTTCGGCGGGCACCCCTTCCCCACAGAGCTGGGCCTTCCCGGGTTCAGCTGTGCTTGCTGTGCTTCCCGAGTTCAGCTGTGCTTGCTCTCAGTCCTCAGCGCTTCCAATTTCTGTTCTCCTTGTGGGGATGGGACCAGCTGAGCCCGACTAAAAGGGCACCCAGTCCCGTATACTCCGCACTGAAAAGCGCCGTGCCGGGGCGCTGGTAAAACAGCCTCACCGGCCAAAAGAGTTGCGCTGGCGACCCGTGTGACTCCTTCGCCAGGAATCTCCCAGTTTGTGGGCATCAAAAATTTGTCTGCAATTGCGGCGTCCACTCGCTCTCTGCGCTTTCACTGGGAACTACAATCCTGAGCTGCTGCTACGCGGCCACGTTGGATCTCTCTCCGATTACCTAAAATTTTATCATTCTTTACTGAATTTTGTGGGCAAAGCTATGTGCTATAGTATCATTTGCAAATTTGGGGATTTTTTTCCCCTTTTTTTTGAGACAGAATCTTGCTCTGTTGCCCAGGCTGGAGTGCAGTGGAATGATCTGGGCTCACTGTAACCTCTGCCTCTCAAGTTCAGGTGATTCTCCTGCCTCAGTCTCCTGAGTAGCTGGGATTACAGGTGTGCACCACGATGCCTGGCTAAATTTTGTGTTTTCAGTAGAGACGGGGTTTCACCATGTTGGTCAGGCTGGTCTCGAACTCCTTACCTTGTGATTCACCTGCATCGGCCTCCCAGAGTGATGGGATCACAGGCGTGAGTCACTGTGCCTGGGATTTAGAATTGTCCAGAGATCCTTAGGAATGTCAGGAATCTACAGTAATTTTTAACAATTTTTAAAACAGTATTTTTGACTGTTAATCTAAAAACATTTACATGACAGATACATGATATGTAATATCTATATTTCTTCACTAAAAACCACACTCTGCTTTCACTATTGTGAGTTAAGAAGTAGGTGACTGGACATAAGAAAATGGCAATTTGTACCACCCATTGATTGTTAAAAATCATTAATAATGTGAACAATACATATTTTAAAATATAGCATTGATTTTTAAAATAAAAATTAGGCTTTTGGTGTTTATAAAATAAGGAATCTGATTTTTAAAATGCTTTTAAACTTCTTACATAGGTATGACTAAACATTAACTCATTTAATGTTGTTAAATAGCAAAATGTGAAGATTGTGTAGAATTTAGAGGTACTTAAGTTTTAAATCACAAGTGACAGGATGTGAAGATCGGAATGTTTGTGGTATTGAGTTATGTAGTTTCAAAAAAACCATTTATACATACGCTCATTTATGTATAGAATCCCTTACTGCTCATCAAGGCAATTTAGCAGGGAAACCATTCAGATTTAAAGTGAGAGGAAGACAGCCTTCTTTCCATGATTTTGAACATTACGCTGTTGCTTTTATTGTGTTGAGTATAACATTTGTGCTCTGCTGATTTAGCAGAGATACCTATATTCATTTACTCCTCTCCTTTCTTTTTAAAAATTATCATTGGAATTTTTGGAAAAAGAAATACAACCGAAGACCATAACATCTCCATCAACTCTGTTCAAAGCTTATATTTCTTGCTCTTTGTTTTTTTTTCCTTGACTAAGTAGTTATCATAACTCTTCTTGATCTGAAGTAGCAACTATTGACATTTTGTTAAATGTCTCAAACAGTCATAAAATTTCATCTGTTCTTCTGTAAATGGTAACTTCGTCTTTAAATAGATAACTGTCCATTAATTGATAATTATTACTGGTACTTATATGGAAAGACAACATTCCACCCTCATTAGTCATCAGAGATATGCGATACACCTTTTTGGGACTCTGGTTCCTTTTGATGATACAATCATTTGTAATGTTTTCAAAAAGTCAATTAATTACCATTTAAATGGAATCAGAACAATTTTTTGTAAAGGTTTCACTTTATTACTGATTTTTCCACGATTGAGACAAATCGATTTTTCAGGGTTGTGGTTTTATTTGTTTAATATTGAAATACATGGTATCTGTTAAGTATGCCTCTGGATGTACACATATATGGATGGAACAGAACTGGGTACTGTACATTAGCTTCCTTTTCTGTAGTTAGCTGAAACACGACAAAAGGAAAGGGGTAGAAAGAACTACTTAAACATGCAAGCACAATTTGGGTCCATGTTAGTATCAGTCTCTGCAGGTTGCCACTCTATAGCAGAATAAGGTCCTCTGCTTCTGTCATTTTGAGGGAAAGATCATTTATTAGACCGCTCGTAAGTATGATACTTTTTGGATGAATATGACTAGTTAATATAAAATATTGCAGAAAGACAGAAGACATCTATTTTCCAAGTGTGTCTCAGCTGAAATAGTGTTTAAAAATTTGCATTTCTGGCTAGGCACAGTGGCTCACTGCCGTAATCCCAGCAGTTTGGGAGGCCGAGGCGGGAGGATCACCTGATGTCAGAAGTTCGAGACCAGCCAGGCCAACCTGGTGAAACCCCATCTCTACTAAAAAATACAAAAATTAGCTGGGCGTGGTGGTGCACACCTGTAATCTCAGCTACTTGGGAGGCAGAGGCACAAGAATCACTTGAACTGGGAGTCCAGCCTGGGTGGCAGAACAAGACTCTGTCTCAAAAAAAAAACACATTTTTTTTTTTTTTTTGCATTTCTTAGTTTTATGGCTATGAAGGCAGAATTAGAATTGTTTTCTTTGAACTGCTTGAGGAGAAAAAGAGCCAAAAGGTCAAAGAGTTAAGGCTCACATGCTCTCTCTCTTTAAGTATAATTTTGAGAATTATTGCAGTCACAGAGAAGAGAAACTACCAGAAAAATACTGAAGTTTCATGAGGCATTTCTGTTTAGTAATTTTTTATTGGTATTAAAGTCAGAAAAATTATTTTTCAAAGAGATATGCTTGAATTTCTGTATTATTCTAATTCTTTTTTACTGCAGCCCTAATTATTAGTTAATAGTGAAATAAAAGTAGATTTTTTATACAGAGGTAGAGAAATAGGCGTGTTTATTACTCAAGATGAACATTTAGTCATCCAGCCAAAAGCTTTCATCTGTCTTCTTTTATGATTAAAACAAAGTCTATTAGTTCTGTCAATCAGCAGTCATCGGGGGTGATGACAAGGGCTGTACAAACATTGGTAGCAGCTACCAAAGAATCAAAAATGTAACTTTTCAAAATTAAACTTGCTGCATAGGAATAAAATCAGCCTTTCATGATAAGATTTGTATCTCAATTGTTTAACTTCCAGCAAATCTGTGAATTAATATCCTGTAATATGGATTTTAAGACATTTTCCTTTTATTTACAATCATCCGTAGCCCTTTTTCTTAAGAAGCATGGGTCTCAGTCTCATTTTAGAGCCGCTATTGGGAAAATAGGATTCTCAGGTATCTAGCTATTTATATTACTTGGAAGAAGTAAAACAAACTGTATAGTCTTGTACTTAGAATATGATTCTGAGATTTTATTTAAAGTGAAATAGTCTCTTTTGTCATGATCTGTTTGCTCATAATTGAGCACTCTAGTTTAACTAGAATGGCATACCATGCCTCAAAGGTGGTGGTTTTCTTATTTAGATTGTTGATAGGCTGTTTGGCATCATATGCTTTCAGTGAGAGTTCTAAATCATCAGTTTCTTAATAATTCCTTCAGTAAGAAAATCCTAAAGTTCTCTTTTGGTATGTAAATTTAGTTCAATTAAACAAGTATGTGTGAACCATCTACTTTGAGCAAGGAATTAGGTGCTGGAATTGATACAGATATTTAAATAAGAGAAGTTTTCTTTATTAAAGAGGTTAACTTCTTATCAGGTGATCAATATAAACAACTTAGTATAATACAAGGTAGAATATGAGAAGCATATTGTATTATAATTTACTATAGAACACAGAGGAGGGAACAATTCCTGCTTGAGGAATCAGAGAAGACTTCTTAGAAAAAATAGTATTTTAATTTGTCATGAAAAATGGATAGAATTTTAACAAGTAGATATGGGGGAATATTGACAGAGTGAGAAATTGCAGTTTCATATAGTTATACAGGATTCTTATCTATGATTCCTTATGTAATAGGGGTTCTTTGGCTCCTAGGTTCTTAAGAGTGACAGTAGATTGAATAAAATGTTAATTCTTAAACCTGTCTGGTTATAATCATCTAGGCCTAGAGATCTTTAAAAAATACATATTTCTGGACTCTGCTCCTACAGTCTGTCTCAGTAAATCTTGAGTAGGGCTCCAGATTCTGATTTTAAGCTCTCTCTGATTTTGTCCAGCCAGGTTTGGAAGATAACCTTCTGCATAGGCTTTCATTGCTTGCACAAAAATATCTTTCCTCTTCTGATTCTCCAGCTTCCACATTCAAAGCAAGTGGATGTGTTTCAGTCTCTGTTTAGTTATTTGATCCTTGAAATTTTACATGTTCAGGTGGGATTGAGATTTGTTTTTAGCTATTGATAAGCACACAGGGGCTCATTATTTGATAAATATTTGTTAAATAGATAAAATGATACAAAAAGAACTCCAGGTTATATTGGAGAGTACCACACAGTAAATTCCTTTAAGAGACTCTTTCTCTCTGTGTGCCTCTTTTTTTGTCTATTCTATGTTTGACTCCAGTATATACAACTCTTTTAGAAAAGTGCTGCGGGTTCTTTGTGACCACACTTTGAACATCACTGATTGCTAAGTTCCTCTACTATTTTGAAGGACAGTTAGATAAAACAAGTCATATTGCTGAGAATTTCTGTAAGTTTAAGCAATTTTTTGTAGCATGTATTTTTGCTTCTTCAAAAAATCTATTTTCTAGAGAATCCGAAAAGGGAATGCATGCCGATTATTTTGAAGTTCTAAGCAGTTCAACTGCCGTCATTGGGGGTTGAACTGTGCAGTATATTTGATTTGTTATAGCTTCTTTATTCTACTTGCTCAGCATTTTCCTGGCAGTTAATTACACAGTGGCTTTAGGGTGCATTCCGTAAGATGCTGAAGACACAGCTTTGCTGAAGTCTGACACACTTTCCTCCTTGATTACATAGCTAATGGCCACTCTGGGATAATTAGTGAGAAGAAACTCCAATGGCCCAGTTACTGTCTTTTCAAGGTTTTCCCTCTTAATTCTTCTTTGCTCAAATCTTGAGAGATTGCCTCCATTGTAGGTTATACTTGTATGCTATTTAAAACTGGGTTTTCTTAGTTACAGTCAGACAAAAAGGTAAAAGATCTGTATTTTAGTGTATTGGGAGTACTATAAGAAGTTGATTGTATTTCAGAGAAGCTAAAGAGTAGTGTACTGCTCAGAGCAAGAGATGGCTAATATTTTCAAAGCCACAGTAACTGCTGGCTTTTGATTTCTGGGTAAAGACTCATAGTGGCCCTCATCTATGTACTGAGAGGACTTGAAGATTTAGGCTTAGAGCTGTTAGGGTTTCCTAAGCACTGCCTGATATGTAAATTAGTAATCAGATGTGCCATTTTTCTGTCAGGAAGCTTGACTGCTTGACTTGGGGTATTGTAACTTACTAATGTAATGAAAATGCATGTACATATGCCTTGGTAATAAAACTATGTGAACATGTTTACCCCAGCGTTTGGTAGGTAGATAGAATCTAAATCTTGTAAATTCCTGAGTGGTCTAAGTCAGCCATATGTTGTCTACCTTTTTAAAATGTCTGTCCAACATAGAATATGGTGATTTCAGATTTCTTTATTTTTTTCTTTTTTTGAGATGGGATCTCACTGTGTTACCCAGGCTGGAGTGCAGTGGTATGTTCATAGCTCACTGCAGTCTTGAACTCCTGGGTTCAAGGAATCCTCCCACTTCAGCCTCTCAAGTAGCTGGGACTACAAGTGTGTGCCACCATACCTGGGTTGGTTTTTTTTTTTTTTTTTTTGGTAGAGACAGGGTCTTGCTATGTTTCCCAGCCTGGCTACAACTCCTGGGCTGAAGTGTTCCTCCCAGTTTGGCCTCCCAAAGTGCTGGGAATACAGGTGTGAGCCACTATACTCAGCTAATTTTTTATTTTTGTAAAGATGGGGGTCTCACTTTGTTGCCTAGGCTGGTCTCAAACCCCTAGGCTCTAGCTATCCTCCCATCTTAGCCTCCAGTGATTTTATTATTTTTCCTAAGGTCTATATCAGTATAAGACACTTCTCATTTGAATTGTGCAAGCGAACCTCTGTTTCTGAATTCTAAATTGGGAAAAAATGTGCTAAAAGAAACTCCTTTGAAAAATTGCTTTATGGAAAGTTTCTAATATTATGGATACACTATGGATGTGGCATTTTCTATGAATGTGTTCTTTATATAGAGAAGAAGTACTCAGTGAATATTTGTTGATTAAATGATTGTAATAAAGTTTTATTATAGAATTTCGGAATCTTTGTTTTCACTTGTCTTGCTGTTTTGTTTGAATGTTCCCAGCGCTCTTTGCAGAGTATGTTACTATGTCATCGAGCCTTTTGTTTCAGTGTTGTGCTATGCTTTCTCAGTTGACTTGTGAAGATTGGTAAGGGTAATCTAAAATCTTGGAGTGATGAAAACTGAGCCAAGTCATGTTGGTGGAGCTCATCCTAATGGGTCATGTTTTATTGAAGAAGTAAGATTGATAGACGTAAGAAAAGAATATTTCTAGACGTATAACAACAATAACAAGTTCCATTTTACAACCTGGTACATCTTCCTCTGATTTGTCTCTAGCAAAGTAAAAAGTTCTTTAGGGATGGAGGTGGGGAGATTGTATTCAGTATGTAGTAACCACATGATATTCAAATAATTTCCATCACTTCAGATTGACACATGGAGAAGGAGTATCTTCTAAGACTGTACAGAATTGTGTAGTGGGCATGATATTTTCTTCTAATATCCTCTTAATTAATACATAGCTTTGGTGAGAGGAAATCTTTCAAAGGGCAAAGGGAAAAAACTCCAAATCAATCCATAGAATATTGTGATAGAGTACACGGAAGTTACTGGAACCAGATGTGGGAGAATAAGACTCTTGAATGTACTCCTTGTAACCATGAGATTGGCTTCTCCAATGTGTTTTTTTAGAGTTCAGTGTAAAGAAAAATCAGCAATTTTTAGAGAATAGATAGGGAAAGTTTTAGGAAAGTTCAAATTTTAATGTTGAAATGGTGGAGCCTTTTTAAAAGAAAGGTTTTAAGCCCTCCTTACTCTAGGGCTTTTCTGAAAATTCAATGCCTTTTGTAAATAAACACATTCTGAAACTTTTTATTGAAGGTTGCAAAATGGGGAAAATATATGCATTTAGTATTCTAAAAATTTTATGAAATTAGTTTAGCTTTTTTTTTTTTTTTTTTTTTTTTGAGACAGAGTCTTGCTCTGTAGCCCAGGGTCGAGTGCAGTGGCATGATCTCAGCTCACTGCAAACTCCGCCTCCTGGGTCCCGGTTCAAGCAATTCTTCTGCCTCAGCCTCCGGAGTAGCTGGGATTACACATGTGCACCACCATACGCAGCTAAGTTTTGTACTTTTAGTAGAGATGGGGTTTCACCATGTTGGCCAGGCTGGTCTTGAACTCTTGACCTTGTGATCCACCTGCCTCAGCCTCCCAAAGTGCTGGGATTACAGACGTGAGACACCACACCTGGCCTGGTTTGGCCTTTTTAATAAGTTGTATCATTATTTGGATTTTGCCCAGTTTGAGAGATTGAAATGCCTGTTAAAGCACTGAAGGAAGATCTACAACTGTAGTAGCATAAGCTTTTTATCCAGTGTTGAGATCCCTTTCCTCTAATTGGAATAGAAGTTAGCAAATTTAGGTTTGTTGGCTTTCTGTGTTTTTGCTGTGTATCCATTATGTACCCATTCAGAGCCTCTGGCTTCTTATTTGTCAAATTAGATAGAGCTTTGCCTGTCTTAAAGGACTGTTGTGTGCATCTCAAGGGATAATATATGTGAAAGCATTTGGGAAACTGTAAAGCAGTATATTATTCTTTCTGTAAAAGGAAGAATCAAATCATATTTCCCCTTTGATTACTATGGTCTATTTTAAGTGAATCTGTATTTAAATTTCTTTTTATTAAATTCCAAATATGATCTTACTAAAATTCTAGTCACAGTAAAAATGTTTCATTCTGATTTAATAACATGAATTTTCTTTTAAATCTGTACTAAATTTTTTTTGTCAATTAAAAATTGTAATTGCTTACCTGCATGCCTCCAAGGGATAGTCTCCACTTTTCTATAACTGTTTTTTTCATTTAAAATTTCTTTTATTTATCTCAAAGGAATTCCATTTATCTGATAATATCTCCTTGTTTTTTTGTAATTTAAGGATTTTATTAAACTCTGACCCAATACCAATCTTGGCACATGCAGCAGTCCCTCCTCTCATTTGACATATTTTCCTTGATCATTTTCCTATGTGATCTCAGAGCCACTTTCCAATCCATCTGGTAGTGCTCATATTGGGCCAATTTTAATTAAACTTGTGAGCTAGATGGTAAGAACCTGTCTCAGATGTTTTACTAGAATACAATTTTAGATCATTGATTTTTGCCATAATTCAAAAAATTATGAAATTAAAATATTAAAAATAGGCCGGGTGCGGTGGCTCAAGCCTGTAATCCCAGCACTTTGGGAGACCGAGGCGGGCAGATCACGAGGTCAGGAGATCAAGACCATCCTGGCCAACATGGTGAAACCCCGTCTCTACTAAAAATACAAAAATTAGCTGGGCGTGGTGTCATGCGCCTATAGTCCCAGCTACTTGGGAGGCTGAGTCAGGAGAATTGCTTGAACCCGGGAGGCAGAGGTTGAAGTGAGCCGAGGTTGTGCCACTGCACTCCAGCCTGGTGACAGAGTGAAACTCTGTCTCCAAAAAAATAAATAAATAAAAATAGATTGATCAAGTCTGCCTAACCTCATGACAAAATTTTTAAGAGTTGTAAATACTGTACTGATTATTGCTTATTACTCTATTTCAAAGGAAGATACTTCTTGAAGTTTCCATGCAAAATTGGAAATGGATTATACAGACTGAATTTATTAGACAATGAGCAGAATATTGTTCTGTTTTTGGTTCTTAGATCATTGCATATTCACTTTTCCTCTCTCAGGGACTGTCTTACATCCCTGTCCTGTCCTTCCCTCTTCAGTGCTTCCCTATACCCACTCACTAATATAAACGCTTGGATAGAAAATTATGGTTTTGAGATCCTCGTTCGTGCTGCTTTTTTTTCTGATTATCTGCATTGCCACTTCATCCCTGAAGCACTTGTCTCCGGATTGCTTGTCTTCAGTCAGAATGCTTTTCCCACTATCGGCCAACTCTGTTGCAATTTGCAACTCAGAACTGACTTCTCAGTTGATAGAATCCTGAGGCATCTCAGTCTGACAAGAACCATCTCCCTAGAACATAACACAATGGGCTCTCGTTATACTCTCCATCACCTTACATTATTTTAGAGGGTTGCAGTTAGCATCCCAAATGTTTCAAATATTCCTTCCTGCAGGCACTCCCTAGTTGCAGTCTGATCAACTTCAGATTTATTGTTACCCTCAAGAAAACTATGCTGCATCTGTGCAGGGTGTTAGTTTCTGAAAGGTCATTTCCTGGTGTGAATTCCAACCATAGGAGATCAAGCCAGAGTACAGCCTTTTTTCTGTTATGTACTTACTCATTTTACTTGGAAGAGAAATGAAGACTTATTTCAGATGTGCTGCACAGCACACAAAATTAGATAATGATGTGACATATTAATGATAGACAGTAGTAGATGAAAATAAGAATAATATTTAAGCTCATCTAAGCTTTGACATGTGTCTAGGTTTCATAGTGGATTAAATAGAAATTTTCGTCTGAGTTTGAATTGGTAGTTCATTCTTCTCTTTATGTTTATAATATTCTCCACAAAGCTTGATGATAACATAGCTTTCCACCTCTCTTTTGGGTTTAATGTCATTTGGCTGTCATTATACTTTGCTTCTTCACAGCCAAAAGCAAATAAAGTCCTCCTTCATTTATTTTGCTGTTTCATCATCAATGTTATAGGCCACAGCCCATGTCATCGGTGGTGGAAAGTTATCCCCCTCCTCCTTTTTTTTTTTTTAACTCTCAGCCTTAATTAAAATTTACTGAAAACATAGATTTGTTTCTTTAGCATTCTGAATAATTTTTGACAGAGTGTTTTTAAGTGTAAGGCATTTCTCCTGCATTGTAAATTTAAAATAAGTTACATTTTTCTATAGCAAAATTAATTCTCCTTAACCCCTGCGGCTGCCTTCCAAGCTGCCTCTGGTATTGGTGTAAGCACCAGAGTTCATTGCAACATTTAAGCAATAAAATCCAATTTTATTGCTTAGTATTTCATGAAAATGAAATCCAGTTTACATTGTTTTTTGAGAGTATATGAGACGACTAGAAACTTTCTAATCTTAAAGGAGTAAGCATTTCGATGCCTGGATTCTTCATAGAAACCCACCTGAATGTGCTCCTAGGCATTAGATATATAAATAACACAGCGAGTGAGATGGTTTTTCACAAAGCTGATAGCCAAGGGTTTAGATAAAATATTTTAAATGGAGAAAGTTTGCCTACCACTCAGTTTTATATCCCTGTCTCTGCAGCCCACCTGCTCCATTTCCTCACATCACTAAACATCACCATGCCTAAATACACAAAGAACAAATTACATAAAAACACAGTCCATGCTAAAACTGTGAAATGAACAGAAGAGCAGTAGACTAACAAACTTTAACTTTGAGAGCAGAGCTGGCACTAAAGGAGGCGTAAAATTTTGTCAAATAGAGGAAGGGTATAGAAAGCATATATCCAGCACAGAATTGTGAAAACACCTGGCATATCTGGTAGGGAGAGAAGAGCACTGTAGTGGGATCTTCATGCATTTCATTGGAAGTTAAAAGGAGGCAAGAGTGGAAAGCTAGATAGGGTCATATCGTGAAGGGCTGGTATGCCAGGCTAAGGGTTTTTGGTTTTTAGGAGCTAGCAAACATTCAATAGCTGTTTTCCAAACTTGGCAGAGAACCATGAACTCTTCCCTCCTCCCCCTTCTGCCCTCTGCCCCCTCCCCATGGCGGAGGATGCATGGTTGCATGGTGGAGGATGAACTGGAAAGGATCTGTTGTGGAGAGGGGTAGCTGGAGGGTCTGCTAAGCAACCTGACCCAAGTTTGTAATAGTTGTAACCAAGAAGTGACAAAGGCTGTGGCCATCTGGCACAGCCACCATTCATCTTCTATAGAACAGATCTTCAGATATCTGAAGGCAGTTTTGTGTCCTTTAGCAAGGCATGTATTTGGTGAACTTGTGTAATCCCAGCTTCCTTCACCAACTAGAACAGGGGATAAGCATCAGTGACTTGTCAACTCACTTATAGAACTTGCCTTACTACTTTTTGTTCATTACTTCTAGTGATCATAGTGTTTTGATTGCTTTGAAATCATAATACTTTAAAATATTTGATTATTTTGAAATAACACTGATGTAGGGTTTTTATTTTAGGGAACCAGCAGGGTGTAGAACTTCTGGAGAGCAGGATCCTCAAACCTTTATGTTATGATTCTGTTGGCCAGATCTCAGACTGACAATAAGGAATTTTGGTGGTTGTTTCTCATATCTCTTGTAAAAAAAACTTAAATACTTCAGGTAGTAAATTTGCTTCAGCTTATACACTGCTAGGTATATAGTGATCGGAGCTATTCTTTTTAAGGCAATATTTTCATTGCTTTCCAACCATAGAGATCATCAATAGTAAAAGCTATTAAACTGACATTGTAACTTTTGCCATGAAACCAGTACTTTCTTGCAGGCATTATTTAATCCTGTGCCTTTTTGGAAAGGATGTAGTTCTCATTTAGTTGTCAGGGAACATGGTGCTATCTTATAAGCATTGCTTTCTTTTTCTTTCTTTCTTTATTTTTTTGAGAGGGAGTCTTTCTCTGTTGCCCAGGCTAGAGTGCAGTGGTGCAGTCTTGGCTGACTGCACCCTCTGCCTCCTGGGTTCAAGTGATTCTCCTGCCTCAGCCTCCCAAGTAGCTGGGCTTACAGGCACCTGCTACCACGCCTGACTAATTTTTTGTATTTTTAGTAGAGACGGGGTTTCACCATGTTGGCCAGGCTGGTCTCGAACTCCTGACTTTATGATCCACCCACCTCAGCCTTACAAAGTACCGGGATTACAGGTGTGAGCCACCATGCCGGGCCTATAAGCATTGCTTTCTAATCAATTTTTTCAGGTCTTCTTTGCAGAACCTCCTTCTGAGTTTCTGAGGGTAGGTAAGAATGTTCTTCTGAATCAGAATTCTTCCCCAAGAGTACATATTATGAGTGGACTCTTGGAATAAGCTTTCTTTTAGATCACTAGATGTGATAAACATGGCTATTCTGTGAGTAGAAATGCCTGTTCGTAAGAGTTGAACAACTCCGCAGTCGCTTTTCCTGGCACCAGTTAGCTAGGATCTCCAAGTGTTTCTGTTATTGCCTCTGAAAGCTGGATTTGAGAGAAATTTTTGAAGGCAACAGAACATTACAAAGATGCACTGGTTTAATTTAAAATCTGTTAGAAGTTGTTCTGGGGTATCGATGATTTTTTTAAAAAAAAAATAATACCTACTGAACAGGTTTTCATTAGAATATAAAAAATTTACCTGTTTAGCAAGAGAACTTAGTCCATCTATTTTTTAAACAAACTGAAAATAAGGGAATGAATAAAAATGAAGTCTTATTTATAGCATACTCAAATTACCATTTTAGAAATAGTTGTTTAGTTTATCTTTGTGTTTGTTTTAATTTTATCCAAGGTAAGAATTATTAATGAAAAAAATTATAAATTGAACTTTACATCATTAAAGATGGAATTCTTTTCTTTTGAAAAAGTTGAAAAATAAAGAGTTCTGCCTTATAAATTCATGTTATTTGCTAGTTTACTAAATTACTATTTTTTTCTGTTTCTAGGCATTTTATCTTTTCATCCTCACAAACATCTTCTAAATTCATCATTTAAATATCTTTCTGATTGTAATCTTGCTGTATACCAGTTTCGTTACCTCATATTGCTTTAGTCTCTCTTGGGGTTCTTCCAGCCTACTTGGCTACTCCCCTTTTTGAATGACCTAATTCTTTCTGAATCCCACACATCATCTGTTGATTGCTAAAGTCTGTGCTTAGGATTCACTATTTCCTCTTCTCTCTGACACTAATACAGTCTATGCTCCTTTTCACAGTGAAATATACTAGAGTTCCATAACTTATTTTTATTCAATATTTAGCATGCTTGTGATAAAGCCTAAGTAATTTTAAGATGAATATAGGTAAACCAGAATATGTTCACAATAGTCAAGAAGGCCAACAGAGTGGATGAGAGAGGTGATTTTAAATTATTTCAAATGAGGAATAACAGAGAGAAATGCCTATATTTAGTAGGAGGAAGAGGCATATAACTTTCTCAAATATTTGAAAGATTATCATATGGAAGAGGAATTAGCTTTGTTCTGCATTGTCTTAAAAGATAGCACAGGCTGGGCGTGGTGGCTCATGCCTCTAATCCCAGCACTTTGGGAGCCTGAAGCAGGCGGATCACTTGAGGTCAGGAGTTTGAGACCAGCCTGGCTAACATGGTGAAACCTCATCTCTACAAAAAATAGAAAAATTTGCTGGGCGTGGTGGTGCATGCCTGTAGTCCCAGCTACTCGGGAGGCTGAGGCAGGAGAATCACTTGAACCCAGGAGGTGGAGATTGCAGTGAGCCAAGATCGCACCATTGCACTCCAGCCTGGGCAATAGAGCGAGACTCCGTCTCAAATAAAGAAAACAAACAAAAAGTACAAAGGTTAATTTTATGGCATATGAAATTTTATGTGTGTATATACACATATATAATACATTTTAACATAGATGTGTGTATGTTTTTAATGTGGTACAAGGAGCAGGTGGTGGAAATGACAGGAACATGTTTTGGCTTATTTGTTTTATTTAAGGAAGAACTTTCAAATAAATAGAATGGTCTCAAGATATGATGCTTTGCTGTTGGAGGTAGTGATTTTCTGTTAATAGAGGTGGTCAGCTTTGAATTGTAGTGCTGCTGTTGATGGGATTTTGGCATCAGATAAGAGATTGAATTAGGTGACTGCTAAGTTAAATTTCTTTGCCACTGGAAGATGCGCTTCTCTCACCTCTTTAATTATATGAGTCAGTAAACAATAGACATTTTTATAAGAGTGATCTCTTTTTTAGTTTTAAGTTTAGAACTGTAGTATTTAACAGTTGTTATTTTTCTTCTCATGATTATCATCAATTTTTCACAGCAGGAGAAAGGCAGAGTAAAACTCCCACACTTTGAAGGTGGATATTGTATAACATTGTAAGGAGGACAAGGAAGCAAGGGTAAGAGTCATAAATTGCAGCTGGAAGCTTGGAACTGATTCCTCTATGCTGCAGTAGCTCAGAAAAGGTTCAGCCCTAAGTTTAATGAATAAGGAAACATGATCTGAAGAAATTCTATGTAAGATATACTGTTGCCTAGTTCTTAAGTGACTTTGAGTAACTATATCGTCTGTCCTACGTGAGAAGTAGCTCACTTTGTTCACCTTCTCTTTCAGACGTGGTAATTCAGGACTCATTTGAGGAACTCATTTTAATTGCAGGTTACTTTCCAACACATGTTGGTGGCCTGTAGTCATTGTAGGGCATCTGGCTTAAGACTGAGTTTTAAGCACTGGCTTAAGATTGAGTTTTAAAATGAAAGTTGGGACTTTTTCATCAAAGTGCTTGCTAATTGTGTTTATTATGAAGTATATACTTCATATATACATTACTTTGAGAATTATAAGAAATCTTCTGGGTGGAACAGACTTTAGAAGACACATGGTTCAACCTCCTGTTCTTCCTGAGGAACTAAAACGACTCATTGAGGAATGGGATTGGAAAGTTGTATATTTGTCACATAAAAGAATGATGTTTTGGAAACATTTGTTATTATTTTTTAATCCTGTGCAACTTTCAGGAAGTCTGCTTCCTAGCATCTTAAGTCTACTCTGTAAAAATGTGTTTACAAAAAAGGAGAAAACAGCTGAGTGTACAATTATTAGTCCCATAGTGTAACACAAATATAAGAGAAGTTACTAAAATAAAATATAAGGGACATTAGAAGGAAGTTATAAACATTTTTTTCCAGAATTCTGTTATTGAACAGAACCAAGTATATTTCTGCTTGTCATTCTAAGAGTTAATTGATGCTCTGTGGCCTTAGAAAGGAGGTTGACTGTGACATTCAGTTTGATTCCTTGGGTTGTATACTTGGCATGATGCCAGATCCAATAGAATAACCCTTTGATCATTATGTTCCAATAGAAGTGGTTGGCCATGTAAGAACTAGAAAAATAGAGGAGATAAGAATTTGTCAGCAGGGTGATTTCATCCTTGTATTCATTATATGTGCAAGTCACAAAGCACATAATATTGCAAAAATATCTAAACTAAATGTTATTGTCACTTGTAACAACTGTGATTTTTTTCTTTCTTATACAATAAGATTAGTGCTCTCACAAATTTAATCAGGCAGTGAAGCAATTAAGTGGATTACTAAGCCACACCTACGTTGACTCTCAGCCTTACAGAAAATCAAGACAATCTGTGTTATCCAAACACTAAAACCTTTTATAAGGCATTACTTGTGTGTGTGTGTGTGTGTGTAACAATTCTTTCATATTCCCAAACCTGGGAGCCTGGGCATCCTGGACAATTATGTTGGGGAAAGGCCTTTGTTCAGCAGAGCCTTGCAGAAATGTCAGACGCAAAATACCATAAGCCTTGCAAGTTAGTATTGCTTTGCTTTTCTTCCTCCTGCTTTCTCTAGAATTATATTTGTTTCAGGTCTAGGAAAAGACTATACAGGTTGGAAGGGAACTCTACTTCTTTTCTCCCTAATTAGGTTAAAATAAGTCAGAATAAATGAATGCCCACTATTTATTGTACCCCCTTTTTAAAAATGTGTTTGCTTGCCATAGACAGGTGGAGACCTACCTTCTGAGAAGTACCAAGAGAATAGCATTTATCCAGTTGTCAAAACATAATATTTATTCCTTTTATAATTACTGCTTTTCAACATATCTTGATCTTGCTTCAGGCAGACCACATACTTCTTTAACACAGGTTAGAATTTCTAGGACTTGTGCTGCCTCAGAGGGCCGAGGTTGATCCAATAAAAATTTTTTTGTATATTTTGTTAATAGCCTTTCCAAAGGTTTAAAGCATTTCCATAAATTAACAATAAACTGAAAACAAAATCATTTCCCAGAGGAAGTAAAGCATAGATAGAGTGGAACTCCTTATCAGTCCTGATTCTTGTCTAAGAACAGGACTTATTAAAGGGAGAGCACAGACTCACCCAGGTTAACCAGTAGACTAGGATTAGACCTTGGACTTCTGATGTTCTCACTAGGTGTTTTGAAATTTTGAAATGTAGAGACTTGTTTCTGAAATAAAGCATTTTCCCCAATTTGTAGGTGTTTACTAGTGCCAGGTTTCAAACTTTTAAGGTAACAGATGTTATCAAAGTTTATGATTATCTTTTTGGGTGTCTCTAGGATTGTTTTGTTGGATCCTAGTAGAAAATGCATCTCTAGGCCCACGAGGCTGTTCCTCTGCTACACAGCAGGGCCAGGCTCTTCCCCATCTGTCTCAAACATAGACTTCAGCCCGAAATTCGGGAAGACATTTGCCGTGTTAAGTCATTAACAACTGTTTCAAAACAGTCTGATTTCTAACAGTTGGTGCATGTGGAGATACCTAATTAAAATAATTCTCGTCTTGTTAATAAGTGTGTGTTCCAGTTGCTGTGGTAATCCCAGTTGCTATCAAATACAAAGGGCATAAGGCTTAGCTGAGTGAATTATGTTTGTATTTTATTCCCTTCACTAATTTCGTTGTAATTTAAGAATTAAATCCTTGTGTTTTTTCCTTATGTTTTCATTTCAGCAAATGGAAGTGACTGGAGAGGTGTAATAGATAGGAATACTAAGAACAAGATGCAGGGCAGGTGAGGACCAAAATTGGGGCTTAGTCCAGGAGAGTTCTTGGCTTCACCCAGAAAAGAATTCAAGGGGAAACCGGTGGTGTTAGATAGAGGTTGTATTGAAGTGACAGTGTATAGCAGCAGCAGAGATACTGTTCTTTGTGAAACAGGGCTAGCCCATAGGCAGTGTGCCTAGAGCAGTAGCTCAGGAACACTTCTGCAGTCATAGTTATATCTACTTTTAATTACATGCAAATTTGAGTGGTGTGTTCAGAAATTTCTAGAAAGTAGGTGGTAACTTCTGGATATTACCATGGCAATGGTAAATTGTCATAGTGCTTTGGGCTTATCTAATGGAGAGGTGCTTTCAGTGCCTCTTCCTGTTTCAGCCAGTCTTCAATTTGGTCTAGAGTTGAGTCCTGCCCCTTACCTCAGAGAGACATAGTACCTGTAAATTCCATGGGAAATTTAGTTTCCCAGAGAAATTCACAGAAATTGAAATACTCCTACACAGTAAAATTGTTAGCCTCTTGTCTGAACTACCCACCATCACTATCTTTTCATGAGTCCCTCAGTTGAAATTGATCTCTTCTTCCTCTGTACTTCGAGTGCTTTACTGTATCCTTCTTGTGGTACTTCATGTTTTCTACCTTCTGCTGTAGCTATTTGTATACACACATTTATAAATGCTTCTCCTTGAAGGCAGGCTGTTTGGCCACTCTTTTGTCTCCAGTGGAGCCTAGTACAATCATTTGCACATTGTAGTTTGCTGAGGAATATTTGTTGAGTGAAATGACAGAAAGAAATAACATATTACCATAGATTTTAAATTTTTTAATGCAATCATAATCAAGGTCTTAAGAAGGAACTTAGGAATTGTTTTTAGGTATATAGGATGTTTTAATTTTTAAATCTCAAAAACATTAAGTCAAAAATCATTTTAAAAAACCCTCTGCATGTTGAATTGTGTATGAGTAAAAACTAATATATGATCCTTTTAGCAGAATCAACATGATCTAACAGACTGAATACCAAGTGAATTGAGCCTTCTTCAAGAAAACTCTGTATGAAGATAGGATTCTTTATTAATTGCTCAGAGCTGTCAATAAAATCTCTTGTCTCTACAACACATGCTATTAAATAGTGAACAAATGGGCAAACAAGAAGAACACCATGCATATCAGGAAGTATTAGAAAGTAACATAATCAAGCCCTGCTTCCATCACTTATTGGTCATTCCCAGCCCCATATGACTCAAAACAAATTTCTGCTGCTGTGGCTCCCACCTTTTCTGACCCTTGGTGGTGATCATTACCATCCTCACTTCTCCAAACTTCATCTCCCTTAAAACTCTGCCCTTCCTAGATATGTAAAATGAACACTTGGGACTTTGACACCTAATGGTGAAGCCATTGTTAATGCTTCTAGTAAGAAGGTGTCATACAGGTACACCTGAGAAGATAGAAAATCAAGGGTGAGTGGAAAAGAGATGATAAAAAGAGTGATAGAGAGGGAGGGAGGAAACTGGAGGTTAAGTCCTGGGATGCAGGCCATGAGTGAGAAGCAGGAGAGGAGGGAATCTGATAGCCTGATGCTTGGAGAAGAAAATAAGTGTGTGAATAAGATGATCCACACCTACCAACAACACCATTTTCTTTTTGTGTGGATATCTTTAAAAACAATGCATATATTCTAGTCAAAAATTTTTAAATTAACATTTAGTATGTCTTTTTGTTAGTGGCTATGTGTCATTTGCCTCTGGAGCCTGTCATTTGCGAAAAGAGATCAAAAGCCAAGCTGCAGTCACATGATGATGGAGGCTTGTTACTTAAGGTTTTTGGGCAGATGTTTCTTTACTTAAAAAAAGTCTGTCTTCCCTATTGCATTTCCAGCATTGACTGACCTCCTTAGCTCTATGGTATAAATAGCTGTAGAGATTGTTTTTATGAGAAAATGAGACCCATGACTGCTTTGAACAATACAAAACTGTTTACCTCTGATGGCGAGAAACTGAGTAATACCCGTCTAATACTCACCTGTAGCCTCTCACACCCTTGTTATATATGAAGCAGATAAAATGGGCATTTGTGAGACACAATACCATTTACAGTTAAAGAGGCAGCTTTGATAAGCCGCCAGGTATGTTGGAAGTTGAAGAGATCAATTTAATGTTTCTCCTGAAGCACTTGGGTAAGGGAGCTGGAGGAAGGGCAAAATGAGCCTTCATGGAGACACCAGGCTCAGGATGGTATCTGTACAGAGGACCTAAAACAGGAGGCAACATGAATAAATGTTAGCAAGGTTTTGATTTTAGATTCTGGTGTCATGAGTCAACAAGGATTCAGAGCAGTTGTTCATTTTATGAATTGAACTGTCACTATAGAATTCACCTTTCCATTCTCTAACTCACATCTTCTTCTGGGCATTAGTATTATTAATATTTTAAGAAGAAAACAGTATTATTCGTAACAGAATCATCTGTGATTAAGACAAAATATTTTGGACCAACTGTTATTCCGTATGTCAGCCTTGTAGATAGTTGTGTTGGGTCTCTGGTGCTGGTTACAATAGACTATATTGGTGATCGCCAGTCAATAGCAAAGACTGGCGATCATGTTCTGTATTCCCTCTATACGTTTGGCAAGAGTTGGTTGAGGTAAACTTTTGTTTATGTCTCTTGGTTTGCTAAATGAACAGATTAAGTACAGTAAGGAGATATAAAAGCATATCTTTAGCTTTTGAGATTGGCTACTTCTGTAGGTTAAATTACCTTCTGGGGACAGGAGATTGTATAGAAGTTAGATAGGCCTCTCACTGATTTCTGACCCAAGAATAATTAGACCTGTAATAAAAAAGACATCTTAAATCTTGCTGGTAAGAGCATGATTGGAAATGAAACTTTTGAAATTCTTTTCTAGTTTTATGGATGGAGTTAAACAGAGACATAGACAAACTGGAGAAAAGTTGTCAACACTAATGATAGTAGTAGTTACCATTTACTGAGCATGTCCTGTGTGCAAAGCCTATGCTGCTTTACATTTTAACAGTACTGTGAGAGAGTTTTAGAATGACTGTTTTACAGGGAAAAAACTGAGTCTAAGAGTGGGTCAGTAACTTGCCGACAGTCACAGAATTACTACATAGTGATCTGAGATTTGAACTTGGATCTGTCTGACGTAGGTGTGCTGCTCAGTTCTATACTTGTATACTGTAAAATGGGAAAGAATTACAGAGGCCTAAAAAGAAGTAATGCCTAAATTTTTAAGGTATAGAAGTCCAGAAAGCAAAGCTTTCAACACTTGTTATCAAAGATCACAAACCAATGGCATGTGATGATCAACATGAATTAAGGAGTTACTTAACTAACTCTCTGGGATGATTTTAGGTAAAGAAAAGTGTTAATAGATCTTATTTATTGCATGTGCCACCACAGGACTTGTAGTGAACTGATATTCTATGCTTTATAAATAACAGTGTTTGTAAGCCTTATGTCCTGTTACCACATTAGGTTATTCAGTGTGGGCACTGGGAACTTGTTTTTCTGTGTCATCCATTTGCCACTGCTGCTGGAAATGTGTTCTCCTAGGCCTACCATTCAAAAGTTTTTTTTATTTAAAAATTTTTTTTTTTATTTAAAACTTTTTTTTGTGAGATGGAGTCTCACTTTTGTTGTCTAGGTTGGTCTGGCTTGAAGCAGTCCCCTGGTTTGAAGCAATCATCTCGCCTCAGTCTCCCAAAGTACTTGGATTACAGATGTAAGCCACTGTGTCTGACTTGTTTTAGTTTTTAATTTTTATTTACTTTATTTTATTTTTTGAGATGGAGTCTTGCTCTGTTGCCCAGGCTGGAATGCGTGGTGCAATCTCGGCTCACTGCAACCTCCACCTCCTGGGTTCAAGTGATTCTCCTACCTCAGCCTTCTAAGTAGCTGGGATTACAGGCACGCACCACCAGGCTTGGCTAAGTTTTGTATTTTTAGTAGACACAGGGTTTCGCCTTGTTGGCCAGGCTGGTCTCAAACTCCTGACCTCACCACCCAGCTTGATCTCTGAAAGTGCTGGGATTACAGGCGTGAGCCACCGCACCTGGCCCTGGTTTAGTTTTTTAATGAATAATTTTGTTCTTTATTAGGAGACTTTAGCCCATTGAAAATAGTTGAGCTGAAAGAAGTTAGTTGTGCTGCTTCTTCTTATAAGGACATTTTATTATTTAAAAGCCTTATTGTCCAACATTAATTGGATAACATCTTGATATTAAGGTTGTGAAACATATACATGGTTATTGCTCAACATAGTGCTTTGCACATTGTGTGTTTCAACAAATACTTGGTGAATGAATGAAAGAATACAAATACATGTGTGAGTTTCTTTTTCTGAATTTCTTTTAAGCACACCTAAACACTTTGGTTTTTATTATTTTGGCCGTTTGACTTGAATGATCACTTAGTGAGCAATGACCTTGTTGATGCTAATCTAAGGAGGTACCTTTAGTAGAAGAGGCAGTTCAACCATCATCTATTTGCTTCTCTCTTGTTAGTTCCTTGACCGGCTATAATATGCCTTTGAATTTCCCTTTGTTTTCTCTCCTAACTTGCTGCTCCCTTTGTAGACTATTTACAACTCTGTGCCATCTTTCTCATCATACTTCCTTGATTTCCATTTTTCTGGCTCTTACTACTCCTATCTTCTTTCTCAACTCAAATATGAATGAGAATTACAGAAGCTAAAACATCAATTTAAAATAAGAATAGAATTTGTGCCTTTTTAGTGTTCAATGAATATGTATTTGTATATTTTAAAAAATATTTGAATCTAAGAGTTGAAGAAATTAGATTGAACTCTTGTTGGATTTCTTATGTATACTTGTTTAGAATATAAAAGACTAAAATAATAATACTAGAAATGCATTAAAAAGTGGCCTGGAGAATTGGCACTATTGCTGTTACCATCTGTGCTATCCTAAATATTTTAGCCAATGTTTACATATTAAGTCACAAAATTCATTTATATCTCAATCAGTTTGAACAATATGGCCTCTAACTTGAAGGTTCTGTTTTTTTCTAGATTGGGGAAGGCTGCTTACAAACTTAAAGGATTTTGTTTTGCTATAAGTTTTGTATGTGTGTGATAAGGAGACATTTCCAAGTGCAGGGTGATGGTCTTATTGCTGCTACTGTTGCGACTGCTGCTACAATACCACTGCTATATAGAACTGTATGTGTACTGGGTCTTTCCTGCTCGTAGTACCCCATCTTCTTTCTCAATTCAAATATAAACAAATTAAATAAGCTAAAGCATTAATTTAAAATAAGAATAGAATGTGTACTTTTTCAATGCTTGATGAATATGTATTTGTATCTTTTTTAAAAAGAGGAGTCCTGGCACTCTTTGAGATGCTGAGCAGGACTGGAACTGTGCACACTGGCAAAAGGAAGAAGACAGGTCATACCTGGCACAGCAGATAGAGCTTTAAGTGAAAATTGGTTGATGATGGTTATAGGTTTCGTACAAATTTGAACACACCAGCTAGAGTCTATCTTGAATAACCTAATTTGGTCTAGGAGTTAGACAAGATGAGAACTTACTGAAATGGAAAGGTGAAGATTGTTGGCTTTGGAAATCAGATTGCAGAAGTATGCAGAGTGAAATATTTTGGTGAAAATGCATATATAAACGTGTATATGGGGCAGGGGAAGAGACTACTAGAATATACACATAGTGCTGATCTTTGTAGATGATGGGAATATGAAATGTTTGTTTTAAGATTTTTTTTCTCATCTGTATTCTCTAATTTTCTACAAGGTGCATATTTATGTTAGTATGTAAGGCTGTTTTAAAAACTGGCTGTTGAATATCTTGTGAATTCTCCTCTTGGTTGTAGATGAGGATGGCTTATCAGATTTTTGTGGGGCTATGTGAGGCAAGGCAAGGAATGGAGTGCTTTGAAGGATAATATATGGATCAATAATACAGTGATTTTGGTAATACAAAAACAAGAATTAAAAACTTCTTATCTTTGAACTGATAGTATTTAAGATAAATTTATCAACCTGTGTGATCCTGTCTCTACTAAAAATACAAAAATTAGTTGGGCGTGGTGGCACACGCCTGTAGTCCCAGCTACTTGGGAGGCTGAGGTAGGAGAATCGCTTGAACCCGGGAGGCGGAGGTTGCAGTGAGCCAAGATCACGCCATTGCACTCCAGTCTGGGTAACAAGAGCAAAACTCTGTCTCAAAAAAAAAAAAGAAATTTACTTCTCTAATTATGTTTTAGGCTGATAATACAAGTTTCTAGGCTGGGCGCAGTGGCTCACACCTGTAATCCCAGCATTTTGAGAGACCAAGGTGAAGTACTACTTGAGTCCAGGTGTTTGAGAACAGCCCAGGCAACATAGTGAAACCTAGTTTATACTAAAAAAAAAAAAATTAGCCAAGTATGGTGGTGCATGCCTGTAGTCCCACCTATTTGGGAGGATTACTTGAGCCCGGGAGGTCAAGACTGAAATGAGCTATAACTGTGCCACTGCACTCTAGTCTATGTGACAGAGCAAGAAAGACACTGTCTCAAAAAAAAAAAAGTTTCTAGTCTCAGGTTATACAAAGATTGTAGTGGAAAGAGCTCTGAAATGAGCTGGGTAGCTGGAGTAGACAGGCTGGGATTTAAACTTTACAGAGATAACGCAGGGTTCATGGTATTAAGAGTTTGGCAACAATCTCCAGAAGTTAAGAAATTTCAACCAAAGGCTGACAGGAAACAGTTGGCTGAAGAATGAGAAAGTCTGGTAGAGTTGAAATACATCATATATTAGGATCATCACCAGTGCAATGAATGTTCATTGCCAAATCACTACAGTTAGAAATGTTAAAAAAAAAAAACCCCAAACAACTGTTTTGATTTCTGTAGTCCATATTTAAGTTTAAAAATCACATCTATCTGAATCAGTTATTGTAGTCCTGTTATTTTAAATTGAAGTAAGAAGAAGGATATAAAAGTGATAAACTGGAAATTAAAAAGAAGATTAATGATAAAAGATTGGCAATACTCATGATAGAGAGGTCATGTTTACCTTGGGAAAAATATTATTATGAAGCTGTACCTTATTTGGGGTATAGGTTCCAAAGTCAGCATATAAACTGAAAAATGGAATAGTCAAAATTACCTTGAAAAATCCATTTAGAAATTCCGTATTAGAGATCAGTAAATTTAACACAGCAGGTTTTTCCTGCAGCATTATACCAAAGCACCATTTCTTTGGTTGAGCCCTTGATATACTTGGCTTGCATTTAGGGGCCATGATGTTTACAGGGGAACAATGCCTTACATGCTGAAATCACCCTCAGCAGGTCAAAGTGTTCACACTGTGAGGGGCTCACAGAAATGGAGGCTGAAAGAAGAGCAGATTCACATCTTCCATCCCTTCTTTATGTCCATGCTTCAAATTTTTTGTTCCCATGTTTTCTTTCCCCTCCTCCCCTTGGTATTTATTTTGTCTGTTTCTCTTTCCACTCTTCTGGCTCCCTCTCCATCTCTCCTGAGCACAGAAGTGGGGCCACTGTATTTAATCCACAATGGCTCCCTCTGACCCCCTCTTTGTCTCTCCTGAGCACAAGCCCTGGCTCCCTCTCCATCTTTCCTGGGCACAGAAGTGGGGCTACTGTATTTAATCAACAGTGGCCCTCTCTGCCCCTCTCTTTGTCTCTCCTGAGCACAAGCCCTTGCCTCCTCTCCATCTCTCCTGACCACAGAAGTGGGGCGACTATGACCTCTTGGCTTCGTAGTTCTCAGGACGACAGTTTCAGGCACTTAACCAGATCCTCTTTGATTTGGAATGGGGTGGGGACCAGTGTTCTATCCTGACTAGGTTTATACTGTAACTTACAGTACCCATGTTTCTGGAGCCACTTAGTCTGGGGGCAACGTATGTCACCTTGAAGATTAGATCTGAACTGGGCTCTTGGAGCATCCAGTCTGGTCTAGGTGCCTTTAAAATGTTCAGACCTAATTAATTCTGAGCATATGTGGGATTCTAGAGTTTATTATGAGGCTACTTGAGACTTGGGATATTCTCAGGGATCCTGGATTCAAAGCCCTCTGGAGTGTTGAAGGATTCCTTTCCAAAGTGAAATTCATATGACCTGGATTTCCTTTGTACAGTCTGGGGCTATATTTTATAGGAGAAAGAACATAGAATGAGGGATCAAAAACTTGATTTTATACTACCACTTATTAGCTCTATGTTCTTAAGTGTTTCTTAGCTTTTCATGTTTGCAGCACATTTTCTAATAATAGAATTTTGGTGACACTATTGAAGGAAATAAAAGACTCAAAATAGCACTAACAAATCAATAATGGTGCAGCTGAGTTACAGAGTATCACAGAGTCTTGATGTCTATCAAAAGCATCCTTGGTTTGTATGCTGTTTACTTGGTCATCCTTTTAGCACTGTTCTGTAAGAGCTGTTCACTCTCTGCCTGTGCTGTCTCATGTAACTAGGATGCAACAGTATTTGTGGTTTCATTAAATATAGTCTCGTTTTTTGTGAGCACTAGCTTTGTTGTGTGTTACTCCTCTTGCCTCTTATTCATGACGATTCCATACAGTGAATTTGTTTTCACCTGTTAAGTGAGGACAGTAAGAATTACCTTACCTACATCAGGACTCTTGTGAGGATCAGTGAGCTCTAAAGGATATAAAGGTTTTATGAAAGTTATGAAGAGCTGTAGAAGTGTAAGGGATTTTTGTTTGTTCTCTTGTCTCTTTATCCTACTAGTTAATGAGGTTACTGAGCTCAGAGACTGGATTTTCCTTTTAACTTTGTCCCCAGCATGTAACTCACTGTTTGCTATATAAAATATGTTCAATACATATTCATTAAATTGAAAATTAAAATTAATATTTTTATTCTTAATATTGGAATGGTTTGCCACACAGCCAGCCTTCTCTGTGTAAAGCAGTCATGCTGTGGTCTGGTAGATTTCATTGTGTACAGAGGAATAAGATGAGTGTTGGTGCCTGGTAGTTTTGGATGGGGAGCAGGGACAGAAAGACAATCTTAGTTGTAAGTGCCCTCTTTTGGGAAGCATTCTTCCTAAATGTGGTCAAGTGGATTATCACATGGTTGCTGTGTACAAGTTGAATGCAGCATTTTGTTTAGTCTGGTTTGAGATATTCTGAGTGTTTTTTTATTATTGTAGTGCCTCTGTTGGAGACTCTTCCACAGCCTTATAAATTTCATTTTCTTTCATTGGGATGGGGAGGGAGGAAGAAAACAGCATTTACTTGGCATTCTTGCCTTTTAGAGCTGCGGGTTATTGATTCAGGGTCCTAGAATAGTAATGCTTGGAAGTAAAGGTTCCCTTGGGAGCACCAATGTTAAAGGGCAAAGGGAAAATGATTAGAATTTAAATCTCCAGACTCCACTGAATTCGTGGCTTCATTAAAAAATTGTGGGGGGACAGGGGAAACGATCTGGGCTGCTGCTGTGGGCTTTGCTTAAGACTTACATCCACAAACTGATAACTCCGAATTACAACCTTTACAAGTTGAGCTTTGTGGCCCAGTATGAGCAGACAGCCAGTAGACAGACCACATTTACTGCCAGTTGTCAGATTGGGCCTTTCAATACAGGTGAAATACCTCTTATTTTCTAAAGGAGAATGTAACCTTTGGCTTTGGCTTTCTTTGAACTAGTGAAATCTCTTCTGCCAGTCTGAGGAACATGTAATCACCAAATTACACACATACTTTATTCTTTGATGTGTCACTCTTGAGAAATTCGATTTCACCAAAGTCAGGTTTTTCTTTTAGACTGTTAATCTGATGCCTAGCATTGCTACTTTAAATAGTATATTTCCTAACCTATTAGCAGAGGGGAACAATGTGGAATAATGGGAAGTACACTGGACCATAATTGATAAATAAACTTTGCTACCAAATGGCTATGTGATCTTGGACAAACCACTTAACCTCTCTGAGTTTATTATTTGTCTGCATTAGTCGTAGTTGTGAATATTTTTCACATTCTTAGGGCTTCAATATGAAGTTTATAAATGCCTTTCCTGATTTTGCTTGCTTTGATGAAAGATAAGCCATAGTTCGTATACAGATTGTTATTAGGCCTTGGGTGTGTGGTATTTGAAAAATATTGTTGCTGTTATTTGTATTTAGTAATGTAAATAATTGAGTTGAGCAGCATATGTCGGGATAAAATAATCCTACAAGGATATGTGGGCTGTTTACACAAAGTTTATATAAATATACAGTAACAATGAATATTGGGGTTGTTGTGTTTTTATAAGGAAAATGTTTTCTAGTACCACACTTGCCTCCCTGGAAGGGATAGAAGAAGGAAGGAGGGAAGGAAGTAGAGAGGCAGGGAAGAGAAATAAAGAAGAAAGGAAGGGAGGAAGATTAATTTACTCTTTCTTTGTAGAAATTACATGGCAGGTATTTATATGTGCTGAAAACAAATCCTATTGCTGTATCCAAGAAAATACATACATATGCGTGCATATCTCTAAATTGTGTTAAAGGGGCATTGTTCAGGCCTGGTTAGACATACAGTACAATGTACTTCTGATCTCCATGTTTTTAAATTGAAACTCATGTTCCTGCCTTGGGATTTGAAATTAAAGATAAAAGTGTGGAGGCTTTCACTTAAAATGGTATATTGGTTATTCATTGTGTAGACAATAAGCGGATCACTTAAGATGGTTCAAATAGGAGTCACAATATTACTGCTCCAGTGTGTTTCTGACTATTATGAGGAGGAAAGAGACAAAATATCAAGTAACTGGGGACAATATGATATCCTGAAGGCTGAAATTCATACATTATTGAAATGCTGTGTGTTCTACATGCTATAGGTTTCGTGAAAACAAAGCAAGGGACCACCCTCATTATGGAGACTGGGCAGTAGCCCAAGCAGCTGTGAAACTGAATAGAAAACTGTCCCTGTTTGTCTCCACTTTTCAATTCATTTTGGCCCAAGTTTAAATCACCATGCAGAGAGGTCACATTGCTTATTGGGGTTTGAGAGTCATACGGATGTTGTTGGAGATTAGATCTTTTTATAACAGTAAATTGAGTCTTGTATTAGCAGAAGCTGTTTAAGTAGTGATTTTAGTACGGTGAATGGAAACCTTAGCAGGGAGGTACTCCTTATGTGAGGCTGAGGGTTTTTAGGAATCCAGAGTCTGGAGATGTCAAATTGATTTTAAATTTAAGATCAGGGGAATGGTGGCAAAATAAAATGTTTTTAGTTGTTTTCAAATTGATTCCAGTAAACTTTTAAGTGTTATATTCGAAGTACTATGCTAGTGACTTTGAATAAACAAATATTTAATAAAACAGGATACTTGTCCATTCTACAAAATTGTATACTAAAAAATAATGGGTTATTAAAATATAGGGTTGGGTACAGACCACTCAAAATCTATGCAACATTGACCAGTGGAACCCAGAAAACAAGGGCTTGGACAGCCCAGGCAAGCAGCTCAGCATAGGTGGAGGTTGCCATAGATTGTATTAAATTAAAAATGCACAAAAAAGACTAAAAAATGCTGGCTTGTATAAATGTGGAGCCATTTGGAAGTGAAGTCCTGAGCTGGCTGGCATGGTGGGACCTGTAGTCCCAGCTACTTGGGAGGCTAAGGCAAGAGGATTGCTTGAACCAAGGAGTTTGAGACCAGTCTGAGCAACATAGTAAGACCTCATCTCAAAAACAAAAACAGAGAGGTAAGTGGAACTCTGAGCCAGTGGAGTTGCCATTAAGGTGGGCACAGAGGGAAATAAGGCTTGCTCCAAGGTGAAAACCAAGAAGTAACACCTCTTTTAGCCTTGTATACAAACATTCACTTTGAATTTTTGTTAAATAGAGAGAAGGACCTGTATGCACAGCAGCCACGCTGAAGCTGTTTTGCTTTTTCTAATTTTCTATTTTTTTTAAGACAGGGTCTTCCTCTGTCTCCCAGGGTGGAGCATAGTGGTATGCTTTTGTCCCTTTGCAGCTTTGACCTCCTGGACTCCAGCGATCCTTCTGTCTCAGCCTCCTTAGCAGCTGGGGCTACAGGCATGCACCACTACACTTGGCTAGATTTTTATTTTTTTTGTGGAGACGAGGTTGGTCTTGAACTCCTGGGCTCAAGCAGTCCTCCTGCTTTAGGCTTTCAAAGTGCTGGGATTACAGGTACAAGCTACTGCATATAGTCCTGTTTTGCTTTTCTTTCTGAATTCTGTTCTATTCCAGCTCCTCTTTCCTAGGGGAAAAAAAAAAATCACACACATGAACCAATATAACATCTAGGTACTATTGACATGAGCTACTGTAAAAAACATGTGTTGTCAAAGAATAGACTGTAAAAGTGCTAGATATGGCTAGAAGTGAACTCTGCCTATACAGAACTGGTCATGTAGTTTGAAAATATGAGAAATAAAGGCCAGTCATGGTAGCTCACACCTGTATCCCCAGCATTTTGGGAGGCCAAGGTGGGAGGATTGCTTGAACCCAGGAGTTTCAGACCAGCCTGAACAGCATAGTGAGAACTCATCTCTACAAAAAACAAATATAAAACAATTAACTGGATATAGTTGTTTGCACCTAGGGTCCCAGCTACTCAGAAGGCTGAGTGGGAGGATTGCTTAAGCCTAGGAGGTCAAGGTTGCAGTGAGCCATTTATGATACCACTACACTCTAGCCTGGGTGACAGAGCAAGACCCTGTCTCAAAAAAAAAAAAAAAGAAAAAGAAAAAGAAAATATAAGAAATAAATGATGAAAGGTTTAAAAAATGTCTCAAGGAAACACTGTAAGAAGTGACAAAATGTAGTAGTATATGATTATCAGGATTCTATAGCTATTAAATATTTAGTGACTTCTCTCCCTCATACTTCCTCCCTTTCACCCCAAGGCATTTTTTAAAGCTCTTAGAGTAATACTTAAATAGTATAGAAAGAATACCTATGTTCGACTCTATACCCATTAAAAGGTAAATATTTTAGGGATGAATCTTTTGCTTTCTCATCTGTTGTTGAGTAACTTGTGATTGTATAGTCAGCAAACTGAATTTAATCCAGCAGACTTTCTGAATGCCAAGGATTGTATCACACTGTACTAACTGCTGAATAAGATGTGGTCCCCGCCCATCAGGAAAGAGCAGGAAAAAAAAGGCATAAGCAAAGCAATTTGAAAATATAGGAGAAGAGATGAATGCCAACTGCCAAAACTAGTGAAGTCTTCTTAAAGAAGATGGGACTCAAGTTGGGCTTAGAAAGTTTGGAAGATTTTGGCAGACTTACTGGAAGGAAAAAGTGTTTTTGGCAGAGGTGGAGCAAAGAACAGAAGTAGGAAAATGCTGAATGAGATCAGACATAGTGAGTAGAGTTGTGAGTAAAGATTGCATATGGGCTAGTGGATGGGAATATTTAGTGAAAGATAAAGTTGGAAAGCTAAGATGGAGCCAAACTGTAGGAGTATTTTAAATATCATACTAAAGAATTTGATTCATTCCCTATATAGAGGTAAGCCAGTTAAAATTTTGAGGCATGAAATAACCTGATCAGAGGAGTTTGGAAAGCAAAAAACTCACAATAAATGAGTGCCTAATATGTACACTTCTGCTATTAATAAAATTATATATTTTATTTATTTACTCCTTATGATAATCCTGAAAAGTAGGTGTTATATGTGTGGAGAGAGGGTGTAGGAACTCTCTGTACCTTCTACTCCATCTTGCTGTGAACCTAAAACTGTAAAAATGTAAACTGTAAAAAAGTCTGGTAATTAAAAAAATTAACATTTATTAAAAATAGATATTATTGTCTACATTTGCAAGTGAGCAAACTTAAGCCTTGTAATCCCCACTACTTGGGAGGCTGAGGCAGGAGAATTTCTAGAACCCAGGAGGCAGAGGTTACAGTGAGCCAAGATTGCCCCATTGCACTCCAACCTGGGTGACAGAGCAAGACTCTGTCTCAAAGGAAAAAAAAAGGAAAATTTCAAATACTTTGTTCAGGGTCACATAGCTGGTAAATGACAGCTCAAGTAAAGTCTATATCTGTCTAATTTTTTGTTTGTTTTTTTGAAACGGAGTTTCACTTTTGTTGCCCAGGCTGGATTACAATGGCGAGATCTTGGCTGACTGCAACCCCGCCTCTTGGGCTCAAGCAATTCTCCTGCCTCAGCATCCTGCGTAGCTGGGATGACAGGCGTGTGCCACCATGCCTGACTAATTTTTTATTTTTAGTAAGATGGGGTTTCACCATGTTGGGCTGGTTGATCTCTAATTCCTGACCTCAGATGATCCACCTGCCTGAGTCTCCCAAAGTGCTGGGATTATAGGCCTGAACCACCATGCTTGGCTACCTGTCTAATTTTTAAAGTCTGTCATCATTCTACTTAGGAAATTCAGTAGACAAAGATTGGATGCAGAAAGTGCAGGGATAAGTTTGTTGCAGAAGGCAGATGATGAGGGGCTGACATAACAGTGGTAGTGGAAATAGAGAGATGTAAAGAAGTATTTTAGTTACAGACTTGAAAGAACTTTAGGACTAATGAGATGTGGGTCACAAGGCAGAGGAAGGATTGAAGATACCCACTTAACTGAGATTGATCACCACATATTTAATGCCTACTTACTGTGTAACTGATACCGATTTAGGCAATAGGGTCTTAGTGCTGAATAAAATAAAGTTTCTGCTTTCATGGAGCTTATATTCTACTGTGGGACAGAGAGATGGTAAGCATACTGTATGGGAGATGATGATAAGTGCTCAGAAGAAAAATAAAGTAAATAAAGAGGAGAGGTAAAAAGTGATGAAGGGGTTAGATGCCATGGCGTATGCTTGTAATCCCAGTCTTTTGAGAGGCCAAGGCAAGAGGATCACTCAAGGCCAGGAGTTTGAGATCAGCCTGGGCAACATAGTCAGACCTGGTCTCTTAAAAAAAAAAAAAAGAAAGAAAGAAAAAAAAGTAAAAGAAAAGTGATGAGGAAGATGGGGTGCAATTTTATCTTGGATAGAACAGAAAGTTGTTTCTTAAGAAATGATGTATAAGCAGAGACTTGAAGGAAATAAGGGAAAAAGCCATGTGGCTTCTAAGGAGAGTAGTTTGGGCAGAAGGACTGTCAAGGGTAAAAGCCCGCAGGAGGGGATGTGCTTACTGTGCTCACAGAATAACAAAGAGAACAGTTTGTTTTGACTGGGGTGAAAGAAAGACATGGTGGTAGAAGATGAAATCAAAGAAGTTATTGAGGGGAAGGCAGATCATATAGGGTTTGAAGGCCATGATAAGGACTTCAGACTTTAAAAGAGGACATTAGAGGTTTTGAGCAAAGTAGTGACATGATCAGACTAATGCTCAAAAGGATCATCCTGGCTGCTATGTAAAGAATAGGCTGTGAGGACACCAGATACATGAGGCCATTTGGGAGGCCCTTGTAATCTAGGCAAGAGAAATGATGATTTGGACAAAGGTGGTAGCAATAGAGTGGTGAAAAGGTAGGTTCTAGATATCTTTTTGAAAGTAAGATTAACTGGATTTTCTAAAGTATTGGATGTGGGATATGAGAGAACACAGTGGAGTTATTTAACCTGAGCAACTGGTAGATTGGAGTTGCCATTTATTGAATAGATAAATAATATGGATAAAGGTTTTAAGGGAAGGGAGTTGGAAGTAAGCGTTCAGTTTTTGATGTTTATTAGATATCCAAGTGGAGATTTGAGTATAAATTTGTAATTCAATTGAGTTGTAAATTTGTGAGATGTGTATTATAACTATAGCTAGTTACCCTGAAATCACAAATAATTAGAAATGAATGAGTGTCGGGGTTACTACTTGCAGTGGAGGAGGTCTGTCTTGCAGACCCTGACTTAACGATGGATGAATGAATTCACTTAGACACAGAATATAGTGAACAAGTGGACTGGGATGTCTGTGGCCACTCACAGACACTCAAGGAGAGGTGAGGGGACAATCTGGGATCAACACATCACAGGTGTGGACAAAGGAAAGTGTCTCAAACTCAACAATGCCATTTTGATCAAAGAAAGTACATAGATAAAGCAATAGATGTAATAAGTACAGGAGAGGACTGAAAACCACATCTTGGGCACTCCAATATTGAGAAAGAAAGATTGGGTTAAGAATTAGGAAAGGAAACAGAAATAATGGCCAGTGAATGAATAAATGAATAGAATTGTTCTGTCTGCATCCAATTTCTTGTGGACAGCACTTCTTATCTGAAAGATGATAGACTTTGGAAGAATGGAGAAAGAATGAAGCCATTGAGGCCAAAGAGGAAAATCTTTTGAAGGTGAGTAAGTGATAGGTCGAGTAAGATGAGATTGAGAATTGATCATTGTTTTTAACAATACTAGAGGCCATTTGTGATCCTGTTTAGAGGAATTTAGGTAAAGGTGGTTCAAGAAAACGGGAGACCAAATACTGATGGTAAAAATAGTTTCATACATTTTGAAGAAGTTCTGTTATTTGGTGCATACATACATATTTATGATGATATGTCTTTCTGATGAATTTGTCCCTTTGTAATTATAAATGTCCTTCTTTATCTCTGATTCTACTGTTTGTTGTGAGGTCTACTTTATTTTATATTACTGTAGCTTACTTGCTATAGCCACTTGGATGTCAGTTTGGTCTAGTGTTATGCTTTCTAGCTCTTTCTTTTGATAAGAGAGGATGTTGAAGGTGTTTGCACAGAAGATGTGAATTTGATCTAATGTTGTTGCATTCTAGCTTTTCTGTTCATTTGATCATTTACTTGTATTGGATAGCTGATTAACTCTTGAACAGTTACTAAAGGTCAAGTCCATGGATAATTCTGTCAAAGAATCAGATCTCTGTTATCTACACTGTGAATATGATACAAGGTGAAGATCATATTTGCTGCGCCTCATTTATGTGAGAAACAGCTTTGAGGCCCAGGGAATACTCAAGTGATGATGTGGAGAAAGCAGCTCAGAGCTCTTGCCAAGTCTAATATAGAATAGTAAAATGCTCTTAGTATAGTTGTCATAATTTCTACTGTGATACTATAGATTACTATACTTACATTTGTATGTTGAGGGAAAAAATGCAGAGAATTTACTTTGAAATTTGGTTGGTTTGGATGAGGGTTTATTTCTTTTGACAGCTTGGATCATACGTTTCTTCATGACTACTGTTCCCATCCCTTAATGAGGCTCATGTTGCTAGTTACAATGAAATAATTAAGTTCTACTATTGGATTTGGGCTGCTTCCACAGTGCTTGTCTTTTAGTTGTAAATCTAAATGTTGGGCTAGCTATCTACTGTTGTCTATTTTACACTTTAGCCAATTCACGAGGAATTGCCACTTTTTCTTCCAGCATCCGGTGCACCTCAAATATATCTTAGAGTAGCATGGAGATTGAAGAGATACTTTAATTAGGTTTTACTCTAATATATTGGATTATCAGAGAAATACATGTTTTGGAAATATAAATAGAACGTAATTTTTAAAGGAAAAAATAGCCTTTAAATCTTGCAGTTTTCTTTGGCAGAAGAGCAATATTAACATCTGGTTACCAAACTGTGGTACCCTTAAGAGAATTGGATTTGGTCCAGTTTCCAATAAAATACTGAATTAAGTGACTTCACTTGAGTTTTTATTATTTTTAAGTACATTTTTAAACCTCTGTTCTCCCTGTAATTTGCAGTTTGCATTTACTTGCAAGCAGTGATTTCAGTTTACATGATGAATCATTCTCTATACTAACATTTGTAGGATACCACAAAAAATATCATCAGAGTAAAAATGCCAGGTTACTAAAATGCAGCAGACAGGAAGGCACCATCTACTAATAGGGCAGCTCCATCCTTGAATACTTTTGTTTGAAGGGAGGGAACTGCTATCATTGGGCATTGATCTTATACCAGGAACTTCACATATTTTATCTCTTTTAGGTTTGCAGGAAGCCTCTAAGGTTGGCTCATTCATTCCTCTCAATAATCTGCTGAATCAAGGGCAGATCTTATAATTTCTGTTGGACTAGTTGGGAATCTTAGAGAGAAATCTGTGAGTTGCCTAAGGCCAAATTGCCAATCAGTGGAGTCGGGGCAGACCTCAGATTCCTCATTTCCATTCTATTCCTTCTACTGGGTCTCCTGACACTTTTTTGTTTTTCATTTGAGAATGGGATAGAAATGTAAGAAACCTCAATGGCTGGTTTTTCTAGTTCAGCCTCTCCATCCACATTTTCTCTTTTAACAGCTGTAAGTCTAGTACATGTATGTGTCCAATACCAAGATAAATACTGCCCCATCCTGTAGGAATCCATAGTAGGTTAGGCAAAAAAGCAGGCATAAAATAAATGCTAGAAGAAAAATGTTGTAGGTGTTAACTTCCTAAGTCCTAGAGAGGTTATGATTCATGTAAACTTTTCCAGTGATATAGTGGAAGATCCAAGACAAGCACTCATCTGTAAAAATACTGATAATAGCACATCCTTCTTAGGTTTATTGTGAGGATTAAATAGATTATCAGATAATCCATGTAAAAAGCATTTAGAACAGTATCTGGAATGAACAGAGTAGCTGATCAATAAATAGTAGTTTCAGTTTCATGCTTTTTCTGTTCCATAAAGCTGCCTCTTCAGATTGAAATACTTGCAGGTCATGGACAGGAACAGTAGAAGAAAAAACATGCTTTTATTCTTATGAAAATTGATCCAGAAAATTATTATTCATCAGCATAAAGGATTGATTATAAGAGACTGGATTTTGTAACCAACATAAGAATTATACGAACCAATCCTTTATTAGCATGTTCCTTATTCTGAATTCCTTTGACATGTTTTATATACTTAAATTCCTACATTTGTTGAATTATTTTGGGATTTGTTTCACTGTCACATGTGTCACAGCTTTGAGAAAGAGATATTTTTGATTTTGTTATATGTTGGTTGTGAGTTTTAATCGTTTCCAGCATAGTCTGTTGCCCTTATTATCCTGCATATTCTTGTTTAATTAAAACAAACAGATAAAACACAGTTGCTTCTCTCTCCTATGAATTAGACCTAAAATGTGCTCATCTTGGAATTTATTCACCTATATTAACAGTGGGGCTTTCAACTCTTGTCGGAAGTGCTATGTTATTCAGGCTTTCTTCTTTTTTGAACTTTTTATTTTGAAATAATATTAGCTTTATAAAAATGCTGCAAAACTGGAACAGAGATTTCCTTTATACCCTTCACCTAGCTTTCTTTAATGTTAACATTTTGAAGAAGCATAGTGTAATTAACAGAGATACAATATTATTAGCTAAATCGTAGCCCATACAGATTTCTCTAGTTTGCCCACGGATGTTCTTGTTCTGTTCTAAGATGCAATCCAGAACCCCATATTGCATTAGTTGTCATATCTCCTTTAGTCATTTCTGATACATGACTTTGTCAGTGTTTTCTGTAACATTTCTTATAGTGATGGTCTGCTGTTGCTAAAGTCTTTTACATTAAAAAACCTTTTTATTTTACTTATTTCCAATTCTGATAAATACGCATAACATAAAATTTACCATCGTAATAATTTTTAAGTTTGTAGTTTAGTAGTGTTGTGTATTCACATTGTTGTGCAACTAATTTCCACAACTCTTCATCTTGCAAAACTGAAACTTAGTACTCATTAAACAACTCTCCATTTCCCTCTCCCCTCAGCTTCTGGCAACCATCATTCTACTTCTGTTTTTATGAATTTGACTATTCTAGCTACCTTATATAAGTGGAATTATACAATATTTGTCTTTTTTTATGACTGGTTCATTTCATTTAGCATAATATCCTCAAGGTTTTACCTATGTTGTAGTGTGTGCCGTATTTTCCTTTTTTTGAAAATTGAATAATATTCCATTATATGCATATATCACATTTTGTTTATGCATTCATTCTTCAGTAGAAACTTGGGTTGCTTCTACCTTTTGGTTATTGTATATAAGGCTGCTTTGAACATAGGTGTTCAAATACATGTCTGAGTCCCTGCTTTCAGTTATTTGGGTATATACCCGTAAGTAGAATTGCTGGGTCATATGATAATTCTATTTTTAATTTTGAAGGAACCATGACACTGTTTCCAAATCAGCTTTTATATGTCTGAAATTATATATATATTTTGCTCAGATGTTTGAAAGATACTTTCACTAAGTCTAGAGATTTCATTTAGAAATTTAGAGATGTTGCTCCACTACCTCTCTTGTATTGTTTCTAGTGAGACGTTAGTTGTCACTTTTAGCTTTGTTTTTCTTTGTGTAAAATATGTATTTTTTTCTGGCTGTTTTTAAGATTTTTTTTCTTTATTAATGTATTTAAGAAAATTGATGTATGTCTTGGTGTAGTTTTTATTAATTTTTATTTAAACAGTAACAGTTTTTAACAAACCTAGAAAATTTTCAGGTCTTATTTTCTCTAATATGTTTTTTTTGTCCTCTCCTGCTTCTCTTCTCCTTTTGAGACTCCAATTACTTGCTTACAGCTCACTGCTTCTCTATTGAAACACTGTCTTGTTTCATTTTAAATTGTTTCAATTGGTATATCTTCAAACCTACTAAACGATTTTGGTTTCTAATTTGCTATTAGTCCTATCCTCTCTGCTTCCCCTCCCCCCCACAGTTTTGCTTTATTGCCCATGCTGGAGTGCTGTGGCACAGTCATAGCTCATTGCAGTCTCAACCTTCTGGGCTCATGTGATCCTCCTACTTCAGCCTCCCTAGTAGCTCAGAGGCTCACACCACCATGCCTGGCTAATTGTCTTTATTTTTGTAGAGATGGGGTCTCCCCATGTTGCTCAGGCTGGTCTCGAACTCCTGGGCTCAAAGATCCTCCCATCTTGGCCTCCCATAGTGGTGAGATTATAGGCATGAACCACTGTGCCCATTCCCTCTGCTTTTTAGCTTTTTTTTTTTTTTTTGAGACAGAGTCTCACTCTGTCACCTAGGTTGGAGTGCAGTGGCATGATCTTGGCTCATTGCAACCTCCAGCTCCGAGGTTCAAGCTATTCTCTTGCCTCAGCCTCCCAAGTAGCTGAGATTACAGGTGTGTACCACCATGCCTGTCTAATTTTCTTGTATTTTTCAGTACAGACAAAATTTTGCCATGTTGTCTAGGCTGGTATTGAACTCCTGGCCTTGAGTAATCTGCTCGCCTTGGCCTTCCTAAGGTGCTGGGATTATAGGTGTGAGCCACCTTGCCTGGCCCCTCTGCATTTTAAAATGTGAGATGTTGCATTTGTATCTCTAGACCTTTGTGTCTTTTTGAAAAATTCTTCCAATCTTTCCTTAGTATTCTCATGTTTTTTTTTCTAGCTTCTTGAATATATAGAATATTGTTACAATAACTCTTTTAGGAGAAAATATCCTTGTCTACTAACCTATGTCATTTCTAGTTTCATTTTTATTGGTTATTCTTCTCCTCATCATGGGTTTTATTTACCTTACTTGCATGCCTGTCAGACATTGCGAATTTTACCTTGTTGGATGCTAGTTATTCTTATATATATGAAATATTTTTGAGTTTTGTTGTGGAGCTTTGTTGCTGTTAAGTTACTGGGAAATGGTTTAATCCTTTTGAGACTTGCTTTTAATGTTTGTTAGATAGGGCCAGAGTAGCCTTTAGTTTTTGCTAATTTTGCCCCACTATTGAGGGAATACCGGGAAGTATTTTCACTGGGAAGCAATGTGAGTAGTGTAAAGAACACTTAAACAGGAGTTCCCCAATCGTGATCTAGTTGTGGCTCTGTCATTTACTAGCTGTTTAGCCTTGAGTCCATCGCTTCTCTTCTCTAACTCTGTTTCCTTGTTGGAAAATAGAGACAAATATTCAGATACCAAATTCTATAATGTGATATACAAATATTATAAAGTAAGTTGCATATTAAAAAAAAAAGTCACCAGGAGTGGTGGCTCATGCCTATAATCTCAAAAACCAGAGAGGCTGAGGCAGGAGGATCTCTTGAACCCTGGAATTCCTATGTATTATGTCCTATGTATTATAAGGTTTTTCTTTTTAACTTTAAAATATATTATGTCTTAGTCCTATGTATTACATGTTTTTTTTTTTTTTACTTTAGGATATATTATGTCCTTTGTATTACAAGGTTTTGTTTGTTTGTTTGTTTGTTTACTTTAGCATATATTATATCCTAGTCCTATGTATTACATGGGTTTTTTTTTTTACTTTAGAAGCTATTATGTCTTATGTATTAACATGTTTTGTTTTCAACTTTAGACTCTATTACATCCTATGTATTACATGAGTTTTTGTTTGTACTTTAGAATTTATTATGTCCTATGTGTGACAAGGTTTTTTTTTTCACTCTGGCTTGTGGGAAGACCATTCCTGTTTCTATAAACTCTGGAGAGTGTTCTGCCTTCTTCTTTCTGGTGCTTCTTTCCTCAGCCTTGGGGTGCTTTCTCACCTGGGTGTGCTGATTGGTTTTCAGCTGAAGACATCCGGTTGGGGGACTCTCCCAGGATCTCTACAGTTTTCTCTCAGTGCAGCTCTCTCCATTCTAGTATTTTGCCTCGTGAACTCTAGGCACTTTGACTTCACTGAGCTCTCAACTCTGTCTTCCCAACTGAGAGAGACCAGTGGGCTCTTCTTTGCTTCCCCTTCCCAGAGCTGGAGCCTGAAAACTCTCTAGGCAGTGTACTTAGAGGTAGGACCTACCCTTTTTTCCCCCCTCTGTCAGGGATTATTTTCCTTTGTTGCCCCTTGTCCAATGTCTAAAGACTTATTTTTTAATATATATTTTTCCTGAATTTTATAGTTGTGTAAGTTATCAGGTAGGTTAATCTTGTTCCTGTTACTACATCTTGGCTAGAAGCAGAATTTAAGCAAGTTATTTAACCTCCTTACGTTCAAGTTTACTCATCTACAAAATGAAGATAATATTCTGAGTTTGTGAAGACTGAATAAGAAAATACACACAAAGCACTTAGTATGATTTCTGGTACATACTAAATGCTCAGTAAATATTAGTCTTACTAGCACAAAAAAGAGGAGAGCATAGCTTTCACCATTCTGAGCAACTAGGATCAGGAGCCAATTTATTACATTCTGACTCGCTTTCTTTGATTTATATTAGGCTTCTCCAGTGAGACAGAACCAATAGTAGATAGAAAGATAGATAGATAAACAGGTAGGTACGTAGGTAGATAGGTAGACAGACAGACAGACAGACAGACAGACAGACAGACAGACAGACAGACAGATAGATAGAAGAGAAGGGATTTACTATGGGGCCAAGAAGTCTCACGACAGGTTGTCTGCAAGCTGGAGACCCTGGGATTCTGGTAGTGTAGTTAAGTTTAAATCTGAACCAGCCTTAGAACCAGGGCAGCCAATGGTGTAATAATACTCAGTCCAAGGCTAAAGACCTGAGAACCTAAGGGGTACTGGTCTAAGTCCTGGAATTCCAAGGCTGTATGTAGAACCTGGAGTTCTGATGTCCTAGGACAGGAGGAAGTGGATGTCCTAGGCAATCCTTTTCTTTCTCTTTTTTGTTTTATCCAGGCCTGCAGCCAATTGGATGGTTCACCCACATTGAGGACAGATCTTCCCCAATCAGTTCACTGTCTTACATGCCAATAATCTCTGGAAACACCCTCAGAGACACACCCAGAAGTAATGCTTTACAGTTTTCTAGGTACTCCTTAATCAAATTGACACCTAAAATTAGCCAACACAGCAGTATTAAAAAACAATAGCTATTAGTGGAAATGTTTTTAACCGTTTCCTCTCCTCTCCTAATTTACTTTTACCAGGGCTAAAACATGAATTTTAATACTCTAAATGAGGCAGAAATTTTCTCTAAAACTATTTAGTAGTTGTTGTAAGTCAGAATAACACAGTAATTAGGAGCACAGTCTGGATTGAAGTTCTTGCTTTCCCTTCTGTTAATCTGCAGTAAAGTTATACTGTCTTCCTAATCCTCAGTTTTATACATGAGATGCCACCACATACTTTATAGGGTTGTTGAGAGAATTAAATAAGTTAGTGCATATGAAACCCTTTAGCACAGTGCCTGTCACATAGTTTGGGGATAATAAATGGTAGTAATTATTAACTTATACAGTTCATTTCAGAGATTTACAACTGAAATGACCCTAACTCCAACTTTCTAGGCTATGCTTTCCTTTCTTCTCTGTGGCCCTTTCCTCCCCCTCCTCCTCCTCCTCCTCCTTATTATTATTTTTTATTTAAGGAGTTGGAGTCTTGAGTCTTGCTCTGTCATCCAGGCTGGAGTGCTGTGCCAGGATCATAGCTGACTATAGCCTCAAAGTCCTGGGCTCAAGCGATCCTCCCTTCTCAGACTGTTGAGTTGCTGAGATTACAGGCATGAGCCACCGTTCCTGGCATCTTTTCTTTTTAATATGCAACTTACTTAACAATATTTGTATATCACTTTATAGAATTTGATGTCTGAATCTTTGTCTCTATTTTCCAGTGAGGAAACAGAGTCAGAGAAGAGAAGCAATGAACTTAAGGCTAGATACTTAGTAAGTGACAGAGCCACAACTAGATCAGTGGTTGGAGAACTCCTGTTTAAGTGTTCTTTACCCATGTTGCTTCCCAGCGAAATATTTTGTTTCTACATTTACATACTGTTCACCAGCAGTGGACTTTATATTTTTTCAAGGCAAGGATAATGAGGAACCTTATCTTTGTATTTCACTTACTGGCCAGCATTAAATATATAAATATTATTTACATGCTATCTATGAAAGGAAAAACATTTCTCTGTTACTGTTTACTTCCCCAAATTGAGAGTGATTATTGAGTAATTAATACATGTTTGTTTAAGATACTGTTAAATGGAAATTCTTCAAAACATAGATGTGTAAATATACTCTTGAGAGATTGTAATTTTGAAAGTAAATGTCTTCTCTGTAAGTGAATTTATTGTATTTTCTTTTTGGTGTAAAGCTTTGCTAGAATCACATCAAATGGAACTGTGACATGCCAATTTCAAGGAAGTTATAGTAATTCCTTTAGTAGATTCCATTTATAGATCACATGTCTATGACTAAATATAATTACTTAGAGCTAAATCGGATCAAAGCAATAAGCTCAAAATAACTTATATGGAATTTAAAGCAAAGAAGGGAGGCAGGATGTTTCAAATGATGGACGTCTTCCATTTTTTTTGGAAAAATAGTCCTTATTTTGAAAATGGCTTTGTTCTTCCATGTTTGCTTTCAGAAACAAAACAAAGTACCTAAACTGCTATTTTATAGTTTCTGCTTTTACTACAGTATGCTTAAAGGGAGAGAACTTTCTTTGGGCAGTGATTACAGACAGAGGATTACTGTCATTTTCAGAAGCTAGTCTTGGTCAAATCACTCTGTAAACTTAGTATAGTTATTTTGTAGTATTCTTATGTGCTTTCTTAGCTAATGATTATATTCTTCATAATTACCTCTTAAACAAGCTTGTTTATAAAACCTATCACCCTAGATGATTAATCTACATTCAATGGTACTTGCTCATAATTAAAATATCTAATGAGTGCAGATGTTGAACAGTGGTAGTTTTGAAGATGCGGTTGCAATCTGTAGATTCTAATCTTCTTCACTGTCTCTTCTCCAATAGATGAATTCTACTAATAGCCCCTAGGATGGTAAGCATTACTGTATTAGCAAAGCAGCCTAGCATATCTGAGGTCCACTTAATTTGTTCATCTCTTAAAACATACTGGATGCTTGTAAGAAATTAAAACTTTTGTGTGCCATATGAAGGGTTTCATAAAGTATCTAAAGGAGTAAAAACGAAGTCAAACTCCAGGGACTTTTTTTTAAATTTGTAAAACAGGAATAAAATGTTCCTTATATTTTTCTTTCTTCTGTATCTTGAACACCTGGCATGCTTGCTAAATATTTTTTATTAGAAAAATGAAAGGATCCAGTGAATAATGTGATGATATTCCCAAGGTATAAAGTTCTCTTTAGGGGTGAGGTCACCAATATCCACTGTTCTCTTGTCCTCTCTTTTCCTTGCTCTTTTTGCTTCTCTAACCTTCTGTTATGGCCTTCTTTGCCCCTCATTCCTTTGCTATATATTAGAAGAAAAGAGGGGTTCAGCTAAACGCAAGCTTCAGCTAGAAATATAGACTGTTCTGGAAGGGATTTAGGTAACCACATGTTACTGTTGGAGGTGTTTCTAGCTTTGGAAATGATTTGTCCAAGGTCTCTTAGTCAGTCAGTGTGTAGTTTATGGCCCCTTGCTCCTGACTTTGGTATTTATTCCCCTATAGCATAAATCTTGCTGCTTTCCCCTACATTAGATGTTTCCTAGCTGGGCCACGTTGGTGGGATAAGGGGCCACTGAGATTGATTGAGAAGAAAGGAGAAGGAAAAGCTGACCATCATCATCTACGAGTCCCTAGGGTGGCCCTTTAGGTGGGAACAGTATTGCTACCCAGTGTGTAGAACAAAGAGCATAATCTTGGAACAAATAGACATCAGTGTCTTCTACTTCTTTCCTTCTAGTTTAAAAGAAAATAGGATAAACTATGAACAATAGAGAGGTAGGGAGAGAAAGTGGCAGCTGGTGGAAGATTCAGGGAACATGGTAGGGATTGTAGGTAAAGAAAAACATTGCCATGTGGGTGAGTGAAATGCTGCACTTTCAAAGCAGCAGTAATTTTACACTGAAAGTTCTGTAATTATGTGCTTGGATGTTTAATAAAAATATCCTATAGTGAAATTACTACATATTTTCTTTGTATCTGAAATGCAGTATATCTTAAATACATATATCATCATGGGATGGGTACTACCTCTTAAATTTTTTAAAAAAGGAAATTAGATGTTTTTAGTAATAGCTGTTCAGAAATTTTCCAACTGTGGATGATCAGTTCAGATAAATCTATCATCTGTCACTGTTGACAGTTTCCTGTTTGCTGAACTCTTTTTTTTAGGCGGGGAGCTGGTGGGGAGAAACAGGGTCTTGTTCTGTCATCCAGGCTGGAGTACAAGGGCACAATCACAGTACACTACAGCCTCAACTCTGGGATCTAGCAATCCTCCCACCTTAGCCTCCTGAGTAGCTGGGACTACAGGCACACACCACCAGGCCTGGCTAATTAAAAATTTTTTTTTGTTGTTGAAAGGAGGTTTTGCTATGTTGCCCAGGCTTGTCTGTTTTCTGAACTCTCTGTTTTTTTCTTTTTGAGATGGTTTCTCACTCTGTTGCCTAGGCTGCAGTGCAGTGGTGCAGTCTGGGCTTACTGCAATCTCTGCCTCCCTGGCTCAAGTGATCCTCCCATTTCAGTCTCCCCAGTAGCTCACACTACAGGCAAGTCCTACCACGCCTGGCTAGTTTTTTTTTTTTTTTTTTTTTTTGGTATAACTGGGGTTTTGCCATGTTGCCCAGACTGATCCTGAGCTCAAGTGATCTGCCCGCTTCAGCCTCCCAAAGTGCTGGGACTGTAGTAGACATGAGCCACTGTGCCTAGCCAATCTGTTTTCTTGAACTCTTGAAAGAAAATTTGTATGGAAACAAATGGCTATATTACTAACTCCTTACATGTGACCCCACTGTGAAAAAAAACTGGTAGCAAAGATAGGTTGAATCTGTACAGACACGCAGGCTACCTGTCCTGAGGTTGAAGTGTGTCCTGGGTTTCTGAGTGTTGGAACCTCATGACTTAGTATGTAGGAGCAACAGTTTCACTGCTTTAATAATGGTTACCATGACCTTGAATTAACTAGAGTGTCAGTGCTTCTCAAAGTTTAAAGTGCACCTGAATCACCTGGGGATATTCTTTAAAAGTTCAATTCTGATTCATTAGATCTAGGGCAAGGCCTGAGATTCTGCCTTCTAACAAATTCATGCAGTGCTAATGCTACTGAGTCAGGGACAGCATTGAAAAGCAGGATTTATAGTGTTCCCTTGCTCTTACTCCCCCCTTTCTCTGTAGTTTTCTCTTTCTCTGTGTTTTTTGAACCACGGGGGTCTCCATCTGTCTCTCTCTACTTCTCTCTTTCATTATTTCAGTCTTTACTTTTCTGTATCTTTGCCTTTCTTCTGAGATAAGTCTTAATTTTCAGGGAAGTCTTTGGACAAATATATTATTATAAATGTAGTGATATATGCAGATTGGTCTATGTTCAATCATTGGTGTTACAGTGAGAGGTCAGATAGGTGGAGAATATGAAATTGGACAAGATATGGAATAATAGTCTTTATGTAAAATGTTTATTTGCCTCTCAAAATGGGTATATCTCACTTTAAAGAAATACAGTATGTAGGAATTCGGGGTTTAACTGAGGAGACTATAATGAAGGTGCTATTTACAGAGGTTTGAGCAGGGTTAAGATAACTGGTAGGATGGTAAGATATCTGGGACTAGCTCATCCACCAAGAAGCTCTTACCACCTTCTCTAGGTCAGAAGGAGAAAGGAGGAAATAGTGTGATCGAAGCCTAATGAGAGCTTGTTGAAGTAGGGCTGTGTGATAGAAGCCATAGCTTCAGAGGAATAAAGCCATCGAAACAATTGCAGTGAGCAGGGAGGGAGCAAGGGGTCCTGGGAAAGGGATGGGGAATAAATACTCTGATAGTTCTCTATCCCCTTGCATTCTTAACTCTTGACAGTGCCTCCCACTGGCTGAGCCCAGCCCAAAGCGACAAAGTGAAAGAGTGCAGTTCTCTGTAGAGGTTGGCCTCCTGGTGCACAGAGGGAGGTGGTAAGGCAGGGTTTGGATATAGAGTGTGGGGTTTATGCAAACAGCATATTCAGAAAAGAAGGGATACATTTTGATTTACAGATAGATTCAGCCTTAATGTAAAATGAAGCATATCTGTGATTTCATCTCATGTCTACTATATATTCCTATTACTCTTACGTATATATTTTGCACATTCATTCCGTAAGCTTTTTATAGATAGTAATTTTCACCATGCTGTGTGAATCCCTTAAAAAGAGGGAGTTCTATATAAATGCTAACATCAAATTCAGCTTGTTCTCTAGATTTTGTTTACTTCTGTAAACCTTTATTATATTTAAGGAAAGAAGATGAACTAGTTGGTCATGCTGACATTTCTTTTTAAGCCGATGAAAGAGATTTTAAATGAAGCATGAATCTTTGAAGAACCTGCCAGTTCATTTTTAAAACATGACCAATGCTCTGAAGTACATGGATTGCATGAAGAAAGGAGTCTTTCTATTTTAGCACCAGACTTTTCTTTTGAATGATCTGTTACTAATCTAATTATAATACTTGTTATGACTGCTCATGCAGTGTATAACCTTTTTCAAGCTTATAATCGAAAAAGCATATAATCTTTTTCAAAGATTTCTATAGTTGACACACTTTAATGATACAACAGGGAGACTATAGTCAATAATTTAATAATTTATCAGCATCTTTTATTGATGAGACTTTCCTTTCCTCCAGTGTATGTTCTTCACACCTTTGTTGAAAATTAGTTCACTGTAGATGTATGCATTTGTTTCTGGGTTCTCTCTGTATGCTAATACCATGCTGTTTTGGTTACTATAGCTCTGTAGTATAATTTGAAGTCTGGTAATGTGATTACTTCAGTTTTGTTCTTTTTGCTTAGGATAGCTTCAGCTATTTGGGCTTTTTTCTGATGATTTTTTTTTTTTTACTTGTGTGAAGAATGCCATTGATATTTTGATAGGGATTACACTGAATCTGTAGATTGCTTTGGACACTATGGACATTTTAACAATATTGATTCTTATAATCGATGAACATGGAATATTGTTTCGTGTTTTGGTGTCTTCTTCAATTTCTTTCTTTCGTCAGCATTTTATACTTTCTGTTGTAGAGATCTTTCACTTCCTTGGGTAATTCCTAGGCATTTTTTTTTTTTTTTTTTAGATAAAGAGAGAAAAGGAGAAAGAAAGAAAGAAACAGCAAAAGAAAGAAAGAAAGAAAAGAATGAAAGAGAGAAAGAAAGAGGAAGAGAGAACGGGATTCTTGTTTTATTGCCCAGGCTAGAATACGGTCTAAAATTGGGTATTAAAAACCTCTTTTATGCCAATAATTGTGCTTAACAATGGAGACAGGAAGGAATAGGGGATGAAAATAACAAATAAGCAGCCAACCAATATTTTATTTAAACCTGTGAAATGCTATGCAATTGCTGGGGAGTGATTTACTTCCAATTATGTGGTCACTTTTAAAATAGGTATAATGCGATGCTGAGAAAAATGTATGTTTTGTGGATTTGTGGGAGGAGAGTTCTGTAAATATTTGTTAAGTCTAGTTGTTCCAGGTCTGAGTTCAAGTCCTGGATATCCTTGTTAATTTTCTATCTCGTTGATCTGTCTAATATTGACAGTGTAATGTTAAAGTCTCCCACTATTATTGTGTGGGAGTCTAAGTGTCTTTGTAAGTCATTAAGAACTTGCCCTATGTATCTGGGTGCTCCTGTAATGGGTGCGTATATATTTAGGATCGTTAGCTCTTCTTGTTGCATTGATGCTTTCACCACCATGTAATGTCCCTCTTTGTTTCTTGTGTTCTTTGTTGTTTTAAAGTCTGTTTTATCAGAGACGAAAATCGCAGCTTCTGGTAATGCTAGCTGGCTGTTTTGCCCATTAGTTGCTGTAGATTCTTCATTATGGTGATGCTCTTTACCTTTTGGTATGTTTTTGGAATGGCTGATACTGGTTATTCCTTTCTATGTATAGTGCTTCTTTCAGAAGCTCTTGTAAAGCAGGCCTGGTGGTGATGTAATCTCTGAGTACTTGTTTGTTCGCAAAAAATTTTATTTTTTCTTCACTTATGAAGTTTAGTTTGGCTGGATATGAAATTCTAGGTTGAAAGTTGTTTTCTTTAAGGATGTTGAATGTTGGCCCCTACTCTCTTCTGGCTTGTAGGGTTTCTGCTGAGAGATCTGCTCTGAGTCTGATGGGCTTCCCTTTGTGGGTAACCCGACCCTTCTCTCTGGCTGCCCTTAGCACTTTCTCCTTCATTTCAACCCTGGTGAATCTGACGATTATGTGCCTTGGGGTTGCTCTTCTTGAGGAATATCTTTGTGGTGTTCTCTGTATTTCCTGGACTTGAATATTGGCCTGCCTTGCTAGGTTGGGGAAGTTTTC